>JAMPIV010004852.1:412500-571305 GCA_024509875.1 Oreohelix idahoensis | reverse complement strand
GGGCCTTTGGCAATCTGCCAAAACAAGGCTTCAATGTGTCATCTTCTGTTTGAGCCTTTTTCATCTGCTCTAGCTGAGTATTGTTAGGATTTTCCTCCTCGTTTTTGGTGCTCGACCTGGTCTGGACTGCTGCCAGGACCACAGGTTTTATTGGGTCACCCAAAAACACATACCTACACCCCAATATCAGCGGGTATATAGGGTCATCTATCACTGCGGCTGTTATCACTCCTTCCACGTAGCGAGATTTCACATTGATCCTAGCTATAGGAAGTGTCATGGTTGCTGTTCTTTTAGTTGCCCCTTGTATTTCCACGGTTTCTGTGGTAAGTTGATCAGGGTGCACTAGGGTTGAACTCACAACTGAGTCAAAATCCAGACCGGTATCATATAAGCACATGACTCGAGTGCTGTTCACGGTTACGAGTTCACTCACAGGGGGATGACGGAGGCTATTCTGACTCCCTGTCAGTTCCATCGTATCTGTCCTATTCCCTGTTGCTATACATGCAGCGTGATGAGGGGGATTTTTCCTTTTACAATCTACAGTGTTGTAGTTGCTCATCTTACAAATTTTGTACCACTTATCTCCCTGTTTGTAGGGTTTCTTTTCCTGAGTCTGAGGGTTCTTGTCCTTATTATCAAATCTTTGCTTATTTCTGTACGGTTGGTCCTTTTGGTCAACCTTGGTATTTTGTGGGGATGGCTTGTATCCTTCTGCTTGCTTTCTTTTTGTTCCTACCAGTTCAGCTTGAGCTGCTTGGTATCTCTCTGCACATTTCAAAATGTCTTCCAGCCTCTCTGCTCCTTGTTCCATAAGGAATTTCCTCATTTCTTGAGGCATGGAATCTTTAACTTGCTCTAACATAACCATTTCTTTCAGATCCTCATAGGTTTTCTGATACTTACCTAAACTACTCCATTTCAACAAATACGTTTCTAGCCTAGCTGAGAACTGGTTATATGTTTCTCCCGGTAGAGGTTTAGAAGTTCTAAATTTCTTCCTATATGCCCCTGAGTTCTTTTCATAACGAATAAGTAAGGCTTGCTTTAGTATTTCATAATTTTCCTGATCTTCTTTGGGGAGTTTCAGAAACACATCATATGCAATACCTCTCAATCCCTGAGATAACTTTAAACTCCATTTTTCCTTTTCCAGTCCATATGTAGAGGCTAGCCTTTCATACCTATCCAGGTACGACTCAATTGCGTCCTCCTTTTGAATAAATGGATCTAGGTGGAAACTCATGGCTCCATTTGCCATGTTCTGAAACGAGCTATTCTCAGAATGAGGTGAGCTATTACCATGGGTGCTAGTCCCAGCCTGAAGTTCAAGTTCAAGCTGTCTCATGTTCAGCTCATGGTCTCTCTCTGCTTGTAACATCCTTTCTTCTCTCTCAGCCTCTGCTTGTAACCTCCTTTCTTCTCTCTCAGCTTCCAATTTCTTGGCTTCTATCTCTGCTTCCAATTTCTTGGCTTCTTTCTCTGCTTCCACTTCTAATTTCTTGGCTTCTATCCCTGCTTCTAATTTCTTGGCTTCTTTCTCTGCTGCAAATTTCTGGGCTCTTTCTGCTTCCAATTACTTTTCTTCTCTGTCCATATACTTTTCACATTCCGTTGTGACATACTGGACCAGAGCATCCCCACTCATGTTAAGCTCTTTTCCCACCTGCAGTGTAGCAGACCTAAACTTGTCCAAGTCAGCCATGATGTATCTGTAGTCTAGTAGGGTAAGCTGTCTTACTCAAACTAAATTACTACAATATAATTAACTTAATTAAAATTAAAGTTAATTAAACTGACTTCACCATATATGAAACAGCTTTCTGTATCTGTACTCAATGGTACTCCTAAAAATTTTTTTTTATATCCTACTCTGTTAACTCTTTCCAAAAATTTACAAAAATTTTTTTTTCTACACAGCAGAAATAGAAAGTTGGGTCTGGAATATCAAAGATATCCCGGACGAGCCCCCACTGTAGCGGGAGGTTATTAAAATTATTTATCTGTGTAAGAATCCAGGTATGCTACCAGGATAGTATGCCAGTAAAGAGTTCTGGTCTTACAAGTAATACCCCAGTCTTAGAAATAAGCACTGGTGTATGGATATCATAAAAATAGTCAGACTGTGAAAACCCTGGCCAGTTGGTAAGAAGTTGTACCAGGATTTAAGGTGTCTCCTCCCTGTGACTTTTTTATGATTACTAAATGTCTAGGGGATAAATAAAATGAACATTCACTTTAACCACAAATGTAAGAAGTGAATAATTCCTCAGGTACAGTTAAAATATTTTAATATGTACACTAATATTCTATTTCTGCTAGTTGGAAAAGAGCATTAAATTATATAAAAAATATTCACACAATTACTATTATTGTCTATTTAGACTTCAAGATCTTGAATAATAAAGTTATTGAAAACTGGAATCACTTTAACACACTGTCCTCATCTGTAATTAAAGATATTGGAACAAGTCAAGAGCTACGTATATCTTGGTCATATAATAACAGAAGATGGCAGATGTGAAACAGAAATCAAGAAGAGAATAGGAATGGCCAAAGCTACATTCAACAACATGAAACATATACTGACATCCAAACAGTTATCTCATAAATTAAAACTGAGAATCATAAAGTGTTATTTAGCATTTCTGTACTTCAAGATCTTTGAATAATAAAGAAGAATGGGGCGTATCTCATGGAAAGAGATGAAAACAAATAAGGAGGTCCTAGAAAATCTAGGTATGAAAAGAGAACTAATGAGAGAGGTCAAAGTTCGGCAGCTAAGAAGACCATAACTGGTCTGACTATTAACTGACACTTTACTGTATCTCTGTTCTTAGTACTTTACACCATTACTGTTCACTGTCCTAGTTGTAGATTATCAGACTTAGTTTAATTGAGATGTCCTCAAATACTTTAATGGTTTTAATACTGTTCTCACTATTGGCTGTTTGTTCATATATGGGTGGTCAGTGTCTTAACTGACACTTATCTTTTCAACTTGACACTGCTGACACTGAACTGTCCTTTGTAGATATCAGACTTAGTAGACCCAGCTATAGGGATGCCAATGACCAGTTGAAGTTCACTCTTTGGGGTCCTGCACTTTTGTGGGATTGCCTCTGATGAACAACACAGGCTTCTGATACGTGACAGTCTGATTTGAGTTATTTCATGGAACCTGAAACATCATATCAGCCTTGGCTAGTATCGGGCTAGACTTGTAGCTGACTAGCACAGATGTCAGACCAGTCAGTCATCAGATGTCACCGTTATATAATCATAGTAAGTAAGGACATTATTTAAGTGATACAGAAGTATTAACATTTCAATTAATTGTAACTGACTAGCACATAAGTCAGACTAGTCAGTCATCAGATGTCAAAGTTATACAGTCATAGTAATGGACATCATTTCAATGATACAGAATTAATATTAACATAATCAGTAATAAACATCATCTGGTTTATTCCGCTCCTGTACATCCTTTACTATTTATAACTTGATCTTTCCAAACCGCATCAGGTACAAATTTAAATATTGATGCAATTCCTAGCATCTACACAAAATTAATACACAAATAGATAAAGTGAGTGCCCGACTGACCAAACGATCAGGCTGCTTTCTTCAGTAGTACAACTACATAGTTGTTAAATTGAAGCCTGACTATGGAACACTCCAGTTTACCAGCTGTAAATGGGCACTCAGTTGTGCGCTCGAACTAGGGAAGGAAAAGGCAGCGAGGAACGGAACTAGTCACCTAACCTCGTAAAAGCGGTATCTTCCATGATGAAGCTTCTAACACTTCATTTGCCTATGACAATCTCTGCCATGTGACTGCCTTTATCTTCGTACGAGATACAGCATTTATCTTCGTACGATATACAGCATTTAATATGATAAATATTATCTTCATTTGGCTGTGGGGCTAGTTGTGATACGTTTTTGTACAAGCAACAATCATCCACAAAGCACATGTTTAAATCATATTAAAAATCACAATACATTTATACCAAAGAATATTCTACGTGCATATATTGAGAAGTTTATACGAACCTGAAATAAAAAATATTATACACGGTAGTTATCATAATTTCGCTTACCCTCAGACTTCAGACACGGGACTGAAAATTTCTGGCGATCCGCTCACAATTCAGGTGGTACATGTGTAGTGGCGAACTCTGCCTCTCAGTCTGTCTCAAACCTCTTTCGTTGTGTCCCTCTCAGTTTTCCGATCCGCTACTTATAAGTCTCTGGCGGACGTATCGGAGAGCACTAACGTCACAGCCTAAGACTCGGCTGAAATCCCGTTTCGAAACAGCGATTTCACCAGATCTGTGCGTTGCCTGAAACTTTCCCTGTCTCATCCT
Source organism: Oreohelix idahoensis (assembly GCA_024509875.1). Taxonomy (NCBI): domain Eukaryota; kingdom Metazoa; phylum Mollusca; class Gastropoda; order Stylommatophora; family Oreohelicidae; genus Oreohelix; species Oreohelix idahoensis. Next base: position 566,932 of record JAMPIV010004852.1, on the reverse strand, counting down.
CGGCTTATATATAATCCATACTGTTCCATCCTATCTTGTTTTATACAGCCGATATATCTCTATCTTCCTATCCATGTACTTCCACAATCTGTTACTTGTTGATTTAAATATTTAGAACAGAAGTGGGTTTACAGGCTTTCGGCTTAACTGTATACAGCCGTAATATGCATATATCTCCGTAAATGTTAACTTCCTACTGTTTTTCCTTATATGCAGTTATACACAATCCTCTCCTGGAATAAAAGGTGAAATCCTTTTCATAATAATTCCATTATGCTCTTATTTGTCATTTCCGATGTCTCATCGACATTTTGCCGATACACGGCCATTTTGTAAGCGGCCGGCCCTGTGACAATCGAACGGTGAATGGTCTGTAAACTACCCGAACCCACGTTTGCAATGCATTGAAACCAATTTTGCGACAGTAGGTAGAAGGATAATGAAGCTTCTACCTCCAGGCAATATTCACAAGATATTCAGAAAAGGTTTCTGCTCCCGCTGGTGTTTTGGTTCTTCGCAAATAGGCGATTGGATCGCTCGCGTCCCTGGTCAAGATTAAGAGTTCCAGCACGTTCCAAGTTGAATCAGGGAGTAATTGCAAAGCTGGTCCTGCGTCTCTAAGACTCGTCTGATAATGGTGTCTAAACGCTTATCATATATTTTATCCATAAGTGTCTAATGAAGTAAAAAGCAGAAGTTAATGTCATGAAGAATCAGCTCCCCACGCTTTTTGTCAATTTGATGTTACACTTTTTGACTGCAAGCTATAAACTGCTTGAAAAATTATTTTTCGGTTTTTAGTTCATTAAAAGCGTGTGTTTAAAATATTTTTTATACCTTTTATTTTCTTCTTTTTAGTGTTAGAAAAATTTTGACATACTAAAACATAAACAATATTATTACTTATTGTAAATCTGGTCTAAAATTTCTTAAGCAATCCATTTTTTTAGAGCGTCAATATTACTTGGCTTTGTGCTTGTTAATTTGGTGCAATCAATTTCTTCAATTTGAAGGCCATCTAGAGATCGAACTCGACTTTCCATTGATTCATATTTTTATAATTTTGATTGTTTCCCTTGATTTAGCTAGACACTTGTTTGAGTACTGCCCTGTTTTACGCATATTAAAAAAAATGAAGCACACCACGTACTCTTGAATATTTAATTAACTTGATTATGGCACCTGATTTGTTTACATTTCTTTACGAAAATCTTTAATTACTCAGAATGTAATAATTAGCATATTAAATTATTAAATAATTGACTTACTATTGTATTGTCATCGGAAATACACAACTGTGCCAAGTTTCAGAGCTATTGCTCATATGGAAGTGATTAAAAAATCTATTGCAAGATTTGAAAGGGACATGAAAGTGACATACAAGTGAAGTTCAATAAAAGCGTGTAATAAAAATAGCTAATATCTGCTTCATAGAGAGAAAGAGAAGGACCGACCACGGAAATGGCACGTAATCAGTACTCACAATAAATGTAACTGACTGCTGCCGGAGAGGAGAAGAGATCGACCCAATATTACGTGACATAATTAAATGTAATGCTATTTGGTTGAGTAGAACATTCCCACCTAAGATGGTTTGGCCATGTCTGCAAAATGGGAGAATTTCGGCAACGACGACAAACATGGGAACTAAGAGCCAGAGATCCACACCTCCAGGACGACCCAGAGTCCACTGGGAGGACAACATTAGACAATCTTTGAAGGACCGAGGACTAGAATGGAACCAGGCCATGAGGAAGACAGTCTCTTATCCAAAGCTCTGCACCTCATAGTAGAAGAGGAACGGCTAACTAAGCTATTTAGGTGATTTGAAGAACTGACCGAGACATCACACTTACACATACATAGATATATGCATACGTGTATACATAGATGTATGAGTATAAAGAAGCAGAAATGAGATGCGTAGAAACAAAACTGGAAAAAATAATGGGAATGTAAATACGCTTTAGATTCGTTTTCAGGATTTTTATTTGGACGCTAAAAATAACATAAAAAAAGCACTTCGCGTCATAAAGCATTCACATTCATAAAAGCTACAATATAACTTTAAAAGACACGTCATTTTGCAGGGATATTCTTTCTAGATCATTGTTGCTTAGCTTTTGCCGTCAAACATATCCATGACAAATACTCTGTTCTTTTATGAGTTTTCTTCTCTGTGGTTGGAACTGATTAGCCAGTACAAAACATTACATATCTATAAAACTGTATGTCCCACTGAATATGTAGGCCATATTGCAAAAAATTACATTTGTGTCAACCTTTCTGCCTTACTGAATCTGTAGGCCATATTGCAAAACATTACATTTTTTGTGTAAACCTTTATGTAATACTGAATGTGTATTGCATATTGCGAAGCATTTCATTTTTTATTAAGGTTTCTATCACACTGAATCTGGAGTGCATATTGCAAAACATTACATTTTTATTAATCTTTCTGTCAAACTGAGTCTGAGGGGCATATTGCAAAACATTACGTTTTTTATTAACCTTTCTGTCATACTGAATCTGTGGGTCTTATTGTAAAACATTACATTTTTGTAACCTTTCTGTCATACTGAATCTGCAGGTCATATTGTAAAACATTACATTTTTAAATTAACGTTTCTGTGATACTAAATCTATTTGTCATATTGTAAAATGTTACATTTATTTATTAACCTTTCTGTCATACTGAATCTGTAGGCCATATTGCAAAACATTACATTTTTATTAACCTTTCTGTCATACTGAATTTGTGGGCCATATTTCAAAGCATTGAATTTTTTATTAACCTTTCTGTCATACTGAATCTCTGGGCCATATTTCAAAACATTACATTTCTGTAAATCTTTCTGTCATACTGAACCTGTGGGCCATATTGCAAAACATTATATTTCTGTAAACCTTTCTTTCATAGTGAACCTGTTGGCGATATAGCAAAACATTACATTTCTTTTCTGGTGAAGGAGCTGTCATGCCCTTTTCAGGGCGGCTCGGCCACCTTTGGTCCAAACCTGGCATCCAGCTCTCACCTGTGGCTCCTCGTAGCTGTCAGCATGCGACAGCGGCCACCCCCCCGGGAAACGGCTTTGTCAGGCCGGCTAAACTAGGTGAGGATAGCCGACTGGTTATAAGCCTTCGGTGAGTTAGGGTCTGCCTACCCATGCATGCAAAGACTGCGCGGAAGAAACCGCCTGTTGGTTCAACAGGCATGATGGTGATTACCAGCAACCCACTGTGGAGCGTACGCAGCACGGCGAAGCACGTAGAAAACCCTGGTCATCCATTGCACCTGACTTCATCTCCAGTCGTCTTGACTTGTCTTGCCACTGGATTCAGATGGACCCAGGCGAGAGAGAGGTCGACGAATTGCGCAACTCTTCTTCACTTTAAACCAAATCACTGCGCAAGTAACTCTTTCATCCACTAATCAATCCACTCACAACAAGTCCTGTGGCGATGGACGAGCGGCGAAGCGGCAGGCGTGGATACGCTGGCAGTCTTAGTCGCAGACCTACACACAAGTGACTCAGGCCATATGGTCGTCTTCCACTAATCGGAGCAGGAGTGGGATTCGGCAGCCCCCTGAGTGACTGAGCAGCCCTGTTTAGGAAAGCACTGTTCACCTCCATGGCACGAGGAAGGGGCTAGAAAAGGTGCCCTAAACATTGCCTGCTCCACCATTACCTAACCAACGTACCGCGGTTGGTGGGTACCCTACTTCGGCGGGCGACGCATAAGAAAAAGAAAAGAAAGATTGTCCCCCTCATTCTAGGCGCATGGAATGTGTGCACTCTCCTTGACACAGACTTTAACGCAAACAGACCTGAGAGGATAACTGCCCTGACTGGGAGAGAACTGGCCAGATACAACATTGACATAGCAGCCCTGAGTGAAACTCGACTTGCAGGCGAGGACCAACTTTGCGAAAAAGGGTGCAGGTTATACATTCTATTGGAGCGGAAGAGGAACTGAGGAAAGACGAGAAGCAGGTGTTGGCTTTGCTATCAAAACAGCAATTGTCGGCAAGTTAGCGGGGCCCCCAAAGGGAATAAATGACCGACTCATGACAGTCAAGATCCCCCTGCTTTATGGAAGAAAACATGCCACCATCATTAGCACGTATGCACCAACTATGACAAACCAGGATGACGTCAAGGATAAGTTTTACGAAGAACTGCATGCAGTCATTGCATCAGTTCCTAAAGCAGATAAGCTCATCATTCTTGGTGACTTTAATGCCAGAGTAGGCTCAGATAACATCTCCTGGAATGGCACTATCGGAAAGTACGGAGTGGGTTACTATAACAGCAATGGACTTCTTCTCCAGACTTGCGGAGAACATGGCCTCATTGTTATCAACACCGTTTTTCGACTTCCTACCCGCAACAGGACCTCCTGGATGCACCCACGCTCAAAGCATTGGCACCTAATTGACTATGTAATTGTTAGGAAGAAGGACAGGCAAGATGTCCGGGTGACCAAGTCCATGTGTGGGGCCGAATGCTGGACTGATCATCGCCTCATTGTGTCTAAACTTAAAATTTGTATCCAACCAACCAGGCGCCCTCATGGGAAGAAAACTCAAAAAGCTGGATGGCCCAAAACTAAAGAAGATAAAAATCAAACAGTCATTTACTGACACACTAGAAGACCGTCTCAAATCTATCTCGTTAGACGGCCAAAGTGTGGAAACAAATTGGGCAGCCCTAAGTGAGCAGATCTACAACACTGCTACAGAGGTCCTTGGTTCCGCCATTAAGAAACAAAATGACTGGTTTGATGAAAACTCAAATGATATAAAGAAGATGTTGGCTGAGAAACACCATCTCCATAAAGCATATTTAAATGATCCAAAATTTACATCCAAGAAAGACGCTTTCGACAACATGCGTATAATCGTCCAACATAAACTACGCCAGATGCGGGACTCATGGCTGAGTAATAAAGCAGATGAGCTCCAAGGCTTTGCTGACGGCCATAACATGAAAAACTTTTACCATTCACTCAAAGCGGTCTATGGTCCAACATCACCCTCCTTAATGCAGATGGAAAACACTAATTACAGACAAGGAAAAAATTCTCCAAAGCTGGGTCGAACATTTTAATAATATTCTGAACCAGCCATCATCTATTAATGACGAAGCCATCAACCGCCTGCCCCAAATTCCTATAAATGAAGTACTAGATGATATAGCAACTCTAGGGGAAACTCAAAAAGCGATTCGTCAACTTTCTAGTAAAAAAGCCCCCGGCTCCGATTCAGTTCCTGTTGAGGTCTATAAAGATGGCGGTACAGTTCTGATAGAGAAACTTCACATGATCTTCCAACAAATGTGGCAGAGTGAAACCATCCCATACGATCTAAAAGATGCGTCAATTACACTGGACAACAGCCAAAATGTATCCGAGACAAAAGCAGCTATTTTTAACTAATTTGGACATGCTTATCACGAATTTGAACTTAAAAATCGCGAATTGGCTCTAGTTTTCAAGATCCGGGTGGGGGTGTTAAGTAGGCTGGTGGCTTCATCTTCCCGACGCGAATGACCCAGTCCTTCTCTTTTCTATAGCCCTGGCGCGTGATTCCCCACGAGACGGATAGCCTTGAGCGCCAGTTGGATGACGCAATCTGTAGCAGTCATTGCAACCACATTTCCTCCTTGTCATCATTTGTGTTGTAGGTTCTGTGAGTGCAGACGTGTCGTTCAAGATGCCCCGTGAGTGTGTGAACAGTGTGGATTATTTTTGCTATATTTGCGGACAAATAACTTTGCTATCACAAAGGCGACCCATTATACCGATGATAAAGAAAGCTTATAGCTTTTACTTTGGTTGTGAGATCGGTAACCAGGACCGGTATTGGGCCCCACACATATTTTGTCAATCCTGTGCAATGAATCTGCGCTGCTGGTTGAACCGAAAAGGACGATCGATTCGTTTTGCAGTTCCAATGGTGTGGAGGGAACCGACAAACCATCTTAATTGTTACTTTTGCATGACTCTTCCAATTGGACATGGTATTTCTAAGAAGAAAAAGCGGCCTGTGACCTATCCGAATATTCCCTCTGCTATGCGGCCAGTGCCTCACGGAGAAGGACTTCCTGTCCCGGTCCCACCAGAATCTTATACTCTGGATGATGAAGAAGATAATAAGGTCAGTGGACATCCGTCCCCTGTGAAAGCATCTACATTAAGAGATCCCGATTTCATGCCTATTGAAGAGTCTGCACAGCCACATACAATTACCCAGAGTGAATTGAATGATCTAGTGAGAGATCTGGAATCGCTAAAAAATAAAGCAGAGCTGTTGCAATGGAATCTTCCAGAAAGGAATGTGCATGTATCTGTGTTTCGTGCTCGGCAAAAAGATCTGCTTCCATATTTCAAAATGACAGATAACCTCATTGCTTGCGTCGATATAGTGGGTCGGATGGCAGCACTACACATCAACTACAAAGACGACGATTAGAGGCTGTTCATTGATTCGTCCAAGTTGAGCTTAAAAGCTGTGCTGCTCCATAATGGTAACGTTTTACCATCTGTTCCACTCGGGTATGCAGTCCACATGAAAGAAACGCACAACAACATGAAACAACTGTTACACGCCATCAGCTATGACAAGTATAAGTGGCAGATTTGTGGTGACCTGAAGGTCATTGCCATCTTGATGAGGCTACATCAGTGTTACACAAAGTTTTGCTGTTTCCTATGTGTGTGGGACAGCCGTGCCAGGACTTCCCGCTACTAGAAAAAGGATTGGCCCCAGGGACAATCACTTGATCCGGGGAAAAAGAATGTACTTAACGAACCACTTGTAGAATCCCACAAGATCTTGCTCCCTCCTATCCACATCAAACTTGGACTAATGAAGAATTTTGTAAAGGCCATGGATCGAAATGGGGCAGGATTTTCATACCTTCGTAATAAATTTCCAAGACTTAGTGAGGCCAAAATCAAGGAAGGTGTATTTGTCGGAAACGCTCTTGCAGCGCTACGAGAGACTAGGGTGCAACACGTGTTTGAAATTACACTTTTTACACTCTCATCTGGATTTCTTCCCTGCTAACTGCGGTGCTGTCAGAGACGAGCATGGGGAACCATTTCATCAGGACATTACTACCCTCCCCAACGGGCTGATCACCCGTTTGCCAGTCACTTTGATTACGGAAACAACAGCAAACGGATTGATTTGTCGTTGCCCTAAAGACGCCATTAGGCGTGATGGGAACAACGGCAAAGAAAATCTATTCGCTGTTGCCCTTAAGACGCCACTAGGCGTAATGGCCACTGACTGCTTTGCCGGTCGTTGGCTAAGGACGGAAGAAGAAGAAGAAGAATTACTACCCTCGGAAAAAAGTATCAAAGGAAATGGAATGCAGCAATGCTAGCAGATTATTGTTAGACCCTTGTGAGAGTTGCTCTAGAAACTCATTACACGCAATAGGCAAAAAGGCGTCGCTGTGAATCATTTCCGCTATGATCAGTATTATCGTATGCAAATGTGTAAAACTTGTTTTATAGATATTAAAAAAACTAGAGCTAATCTGATGTTTTAACGGCCATTTTCATATTCAGCAGCCCAAACAACATAAAGGTAACTCGGTTTAATCTCAGATACACACACAAGGTCAAACTTTGTTGCCCAGTGTTATACATGTTTGAACGTAAAGGTAATCAACAAGACTGTAACAATCATCGAGGCATCTTTCTACTATCAATCGCAGGGAAGATATTCGCCAGAATCCTTCTGAATCGCCTTACAGCTCATCTTGACAAAGGTTCTTCCTGAAAGTCAGTGTGGATTCCGGGAAGAACGTGGAACCACCGATATGGTGTTCGCTGCAAGACAGCTACAATAAAAATGCCAAGAACAGCACTGTGACCTGTACGCAGCTTTCACCGACTCGACAAAGGCTTTCGACACGGTCAGTAGAGAAGATCTATGGAAGATCATGGCAAAAGACGGCTGCCCATAGAAATTTATCACAGTACAGTAGTGTAGCAACTGCATGATGGAATGCAGGCTAGAGTTCAGGAAAACGGTGAGCTATCGGAGCCTTTCCCCGTCTCAAATGGAGTTAAACAAGGGTGTGTACTTGCACCGACTCAGTTCAGTATCATGTTTTCTGCTATGCTGACTGATGCTTTCAGAGACGGGGACATAGGAATCGACATCAGATACCGTATTGATGGAAAATTATTTAACTTCAGGAGGCTTCAAGCAAAAACCAAGGCCAAATCACATACCATCAGAGATCTTCTGTTTGCTGACGATTGTGCCCTCAATCTGGCTCAGAGGCTGATCTGCAGAATAGCGTGGATAGATTCTCCGAAGCCTGATCCAACTTTGGGCTTATCATCAACACGGAGAAAACAGAAATCATGTACTAACCAGCTCCTAGCACAATTTATTCTGAGCCAATCATCAAGGTAAATGGTGAGAAACTGAACGTTGTGAACAGATTCACATACCTTGGTAGCACACTATCCCAGAACGTCGCCATTGATGATGAGGTGAATACCAGGATCTCCAAAGCCATCAGCACATTTGGCAGACTATACACCAACGTTTGGCATCGAAGTGGCATTAGTCTACAGACAAAGCTGAAGGTGTACAGAGCTGCGGTGCTTCCAGTGCTGCTTTATGCATGTGAAACATGGAATGTATACATGTGCAACGTAAAGAAGCTAAACCACTTCCATACAGTCCGTCTCAGAAAGGTAATGAACATCAAATGGCAAGACAAGATCCCGCATACCGCCGCTCTTAACAGAGCTGGTATCCCTAGCATCGATACTATTCTGATGCTGTCACAGATTTGCTGGGCAGGCCATATAGTCCGCATGCCAGACCATCGACTGCTAAAAATACTCTTGTACGGTGAAATGCTGAAGGGTAAACACTCCCATGGTGGCCAAAAGAAGCGCTTCAAAGACACGCTTAAGACTTCATTGAAAACCTTTGGCATAAACCCTGACACATGGGAAGCTGCTGCGCAAGACCGAACCGTTTGGCGCACATCTCTTCGTAAAGGTTCAGCGGCATGCGAATCATCCAGAAAAGCAGCAGAGGAGACATGCTAGAAAAGACCGTGTAATAAAACCTTCACCTGAAGTGAACATTCCCTGCCCATACTGTCCAAGATCTTTCCAGACCCGCATCGGGCTCATCAGTCACCTTCGAATAATTAGACTAACAACATATTCCTAATAATTGGATGAACAGAGTGGTCTTCATCACCCGTGATGGATGAACAACAACACATTTCTTTTAGCCTTTCTGTTATACTGAATCAGACGGCCATATTTCAAAATATTAAATTTCTTATAAACTGTCGTGGACGATGAATAAGCATTTGGAAGAAAGAATTGAGGCTCTTGAAATGTGGATATATAGAAGAATGGGGCGTATCTCATGGAAAGAGATGAAAACAAATAAGGAGGTCCTAGAAAATCTAGGTATGAAAAGAGAACTAATGAGGGAGGTCAACGTTCGGCAGCTAAAATACTTTGGCCACATAAAAAGGCATAACACCTTGCAGAAGACCATAACAGAAGGGAGAGTTGAAGGCAAACGTGCAAGGGGAAGACAGCGCTATAAGTGGGAAGATAACATCAAAAGATGGACAGGAAAGAGTCTATCAGAGTGCACCACCAAGACAAGAGACAGAAGACGTTGGAGATCCATTACAGCCAACCTTCGTTGTGGAGATGGCAACTGATGATGATGATGATAAACTGTCGGTGCTATATAATATGTGGGCTATTTAAAATTAATCTTCCATATTCTACCTCAGTGTTTCTCAAACGGTGTGCCGCGAGAGAGCCAGATGTGTGCTGCCAAATTTTTATAGTAACAAATATGTCCAATATTCCTCAATGAATTAAGAAAATCTGTGCCTCTAAGCAGGCTTACATTTCACATTGAAAACAAGGCCCTTGCATAATAAAATTTAAATCTCTCTAAAATTTGTCATTTTTGACGTCTTACTGTATAAATATATAATGTCATATAATTTGAATATAGTCAATGTAGTTGTGTGAACTGTTAAATACTATAAGTTGACGTCTAATTACACGAGAGTCCAACGTTAAGAACACAGAAGTGCCGCGACAGAAATTTGCATTACCAAGTGTGCCACAGGGTGAAAATGTTTAACAACACATAAAGTTGTCTTATACAGGTGTGTGTTCATGAAATTTGGTGTGCGTAGTGAGTCTAATTTAATGGTGTATTCAAGTAAGGCAGATGTAGCTGGCAGTCGAATTTATTGTTCAGCTCATAAGTCTAGGTGTTGCACAGAAAGTACACAGGGTGACAAATCGTGCAGGAATCCGCCGTTTCTGTTTCAGTCAGACGGACACTCAAACAGATGTCTCACTCCTGGGCAGATGTGGACGGAAATGACTTCCTTCATACGAGCGTTGAGTTGAACAGTCGGAACTTTCTCGAGCTGCCCGATGATGACTTACTGCGTACTTGCGCAAATATTGTGTACGTCTCTTGCATCCATGTTTTACTAAAAAGGCGCACACAGAATAACGAAAGGACTTGTTGAGCAAAGCATATATAAGTGGATTCCAACAGGAGTTACTGTAAGCTAGCCACAAGAAGGTCTGTAGAGAAAAAAAATATATAAGAGTGGTCTGTGGAGTGGGTGGATGAGTGGAATAGCGTGAGTGAACTTTCAACATATTTACAATAATATGAACATCAATAATATGATGTGAATTTATCATATTCACACTTTTAAAAAGTATGACCACCTCTGTCGTAGCAGGGTATTTGTCTTTGTTATAATCACTGTCTTAGCAGGGTATTTATCTTTGTTTTAATCACCTCTGTTTTAGCAGAGTATTTATCTTTGTTACAAACACCGCTGTCTTAACAGAGTATTTATCTTTGTTTTAATCACCTCTGTTTTACCAGAGTATTTATCTTTGTTTTAATCACCTCTGTTTTAGCAGAGCATTTATCTTTGTTTTAATCACCGCTGTCCTAGCAGGGTATTTATCTTTGTTATAATCGCCGCTGTCTTAGCAGGGTATTTATCTTTGTTACAATCACTGTTGTCTTAGCAGGACATTTATCTTTGTTATAATCATTGCTGTCCTAGCAGAGTATTTATCTTTGTCATCATCATCACCTTTGTCTTAGCAGAGTATTTATCTTTGTTACAAACACCGCTGTCTTAACAGAGTATTTATCTTTGTTTTAATCACCACTGTCTTAGCAGAGTATTTATCTTTGTTTTAATCACCTCTGTCTTAGCAGGGTATTTATCTTTGTTATAATCACCGCTGTCTTAGCAGGGTATTTATCTTTGTTACAATCACTGTTGTCTTAGCAGGACATTTATCTTTGTTATAATCATTGCTGTCCTAGCAGAGTATTTATCTTTGTCATCATCATCACCTTTGTCTTAGCAGAGTATTTATCTTTGTTATTATCACTGCTGTCATAGCAGATTATTTATCTTTGTTATAATCACATTTGTCTTAGCTGAATAGTTATCTTTCTTAAAATCACCGCTGTCATAACAGAGTATTCATTTTTGTTATCCTCACCTCTGTTTTAGCAGGTTCTAGATTTACTTCTAACTTTACTTCTAGCTTTTTTTCTAACCTTACTACTAGTTTTACTTCTAGCTTTACTTCCAGCTTGACTTCTAGTTTTACTTCTAACTTTATTTCTAGCTTTATTTCTAAGCTTACTACTAGTTTTACTTCTAGCTTTACTTCCAGCTTGACTTCTAGTTTTACTTCTAGATTTACTTCTAGATTTACTTCTAACTTTACTTCTAGCTTTACTTCCACGGTTACTTCTAGATTTACTTCTAGCATTACTTCTAGATTTACTTCTAGGTTTACTTCTAGCTTTACTTCTATTTTTACTTCTAGCTTTAGTTCTAGATTTACTACTAGCTTTATGTCACAGAGGTTTTATGATCATTGAATTGCCTATATCCTCTTCTTTTTCTTTCACCCGTATCCTCTATTTTATTATCACTCTTTACCTTTTTCCTGTATTTTTCGCATCCATTCGTTTGCGAAAAATATTTTTTTCCCATTCTCACTTTCGCCAGTTTCGTTTCTCAATTTAGTAACGCATTTCATTGCTGATTAAACGGGTAACATTTTACGTAACGTGTCAGTCCCTTGCACCAGACGATTTGGCGTGAGAATGCATTCGGTCAATCGCTGCAGATTGACGAAATAACTGTGAAATATTTGGCTATCTCAGACATAGGGCCGACATATCGTCTGCATTCTCACCTGTCAAAACGTAGCTTCTCGGTGAGCGCTGAGGTGAGGCGTGAATCCCGACATCTCCCCGGCGCAGTATCAGACATTTGTCTGGTATTTTGCATCTGACACGTAGGTTCCTCGGTAGATTCTCAGTGTCAGGGTGGAGAAGGCGCCATCACGCATTCGCTCAGAATGGTCATTTTGGCGTGAGGTGCGAAGACAGGAGGTGTTAAGAGAAGGGGAGGCTATTGCGTAGTTTATGGAAATAGTGTACATCTTTGTCTAGTGTTTCATATATACTGGAAGGAGTTAGATTTCATTTTCACTCAGTAACTTCGCAGTCAAGACTAGAACAAGCCTTCGTTCGATTTCTAGAATCTCTGCTAATAGAGATGTCATTTAGTATGATCGTAGTGGTTTAAGTTCTTAGTAGTTCTGTGTTGAGGTAAATCTTATATTATTTATCTAGTATTTTGTGAGTGTTAAAGTGTTAAATCGCTTATTTCATTTTGCTAGTTAGATTTGTGCAGAGAGTTAAATTATTAAGTCTGTTATATTCTCTAGTAACGAGTTACAGTGGAAAGCGGAATAAATTATTATTTCTAGCTTAAAATCATGTAGCCATAATGGATTTAATTTAATTGCTAATACGCAGTCGAGAATATTTTAAAACTAACTTATTAAATGACTGCTACATCTTGAGTATTGACGGAATGCGTAGGTATTCCTAATTCAGGATGTTTGATTTTTAAATATAACTTATTCCAAGGGAAGTGTTAAACTATAAGACAAGCTACGCTTGCAGTTTAAATTATCAGTTATAGTATGTATAATTATTTGATATGTGTTCTTTCCATTTATATATAGTGAAACTGTGGTACCCAAACTTTGCCAGCGTTTGAGTAAAGAGATAAATCTGTGAAGAAAACAACAAACATTCTTACCTTAAAGATTTGATGTATAACTTTTGCAAGAACTTTAAGATTTTAAAGAAGTAACGGGTCATCGAGCCTGATTTGATTCTTCCTGAGAACACTCTAGTCATTTTTCAGCCTTTGTGGCAAGTAACATATTACAATCAGTAACTTTCCCGACACTGTTGACAAGTGGTGGTTTGACCAACTAAATTCCTATACTGAGAGAAGGTGCCGACCTGACATTCCTCATTCGTTTTGAAATCTAAGATGTTGACACTGTGCTCGCTATAAACGCTCATGCCTGGACAATTTTATGTGACTTAAACAGACATCCAAAACAATAGTATTCCCAAGAGAACGGTCCCGGAAGTAGTGAATTCAACCCGTCTTTTTGGACCTGGGGTTTTCTTGGCCAAGATTACCATTGAAGATTCTGTATGGGCAAGTCCTAAAAATATTGTTTTTTTGTTCCCGAAGTGGCTACCAAAGCTGTGAGTATGAACAAATGCACGTGATCACAGTTGAATGAATAGAGTGAATGCAGGACTGAGCGATCCCTTTATGGTGGTATTTTGACACCCATTCATTTTTTGCTGTCATAACATTTCTTTATGCAAGGTATTGCTAACTATATATATATATATATATATATATATATATATATATATATATATACATATATATATATATATATATATATATATATATATATATATATATATATATATATATATATATATTCCCTTAAACTAGTTCAGAGTATCCAGTCTGTTCATACCTTAAAGGGGAAGAATTTTAGACTAAACCATATGTATCTGTGACTCTTTGGGCTATCACTTTCTTCTAACGGGACTGTGAGCTATGCATTCGAGGGAAGGATCATACCAACGGGTCTATCATTCTTCTAGCATTTCTTGATTTTTTTGTTTATGATTTTTTTGTATATGCTTGATGTGATTTGATATGTTGTGAGAGAAGTTTAGTCTTGATAAATAAACTACTCATAAAATTTATTCCAGCGTGTCGGTTAGTTCGTTTTCCCAAACTCTTCATATAATCATTGTCATAGTTTTCCCCACGTCTGTACGTCTAACTGCCGTCTTATGTGTGTATGTATGTGTAGCAAAATATGCGAGAATAAACGCTCAAATCAGTACGATTTAGGCATAAAACGATAATAAATACATTAGCCCGCATGTGTCTGACGGTTGTCATCTTCGAAGCCCGCACCGCTGCTTTTTGCACAGTGCTAAGCCTATAGAACGATTTCACGGAAAAAGTCTGACACGCTTTAGTTTCGTTTTCGAGAGACACTACTAATATTTAACTTTTGCCCAATCTGCTGATTACACTTTGTAAGTCTAGCCTTACAATTAACTATTGGCGGAAGTATACCCCAATATAGCTATCTGAAGTAACACTTTCTGTCAACTTTGTAGCAAAATCCGTAGTCAGGGAGGTACATTCAAATTAGCTTGAGGTGAACAGAGTATGAATGGGAAAGGGAAACGGTAGGAGAAATGTAATCCTAACGTGATATCTTTTGTATTTGTCATGACTAGAGCAGACTAGCCAATCGACCACTAGTTATTCAAAATTATTTTGGGTTTTTCATTCAAACTGCATTTGAATTCAAGTAGTAGAACGTTACGATTGGCTAGAGCTGGTAGATATTAGCAAAAGGCTTTGATTATTCATTGCCAGTTGAACTAATATTTTTATACAGATACGCTGAAAAACAGCTGTGTTAATTATGAACTTAAATAAAGAATCAAGTCACAGTCTGTACGATTCGGAGGAAGCTGAGGCCATCTCTTCACTAAATCAGCGTCATTTGTTTATATATTTCTTGATTGTGGTAAGGATATTTTATGAAATTTACTATGTTTGGTCCAACTACAAAAGTTAGATACTGCTATTGGGGAAAAAGTGAAGGACATGTCGGAAGCAGACATTGTTGAGTCCTCACAGTAAACGGTGTCTAACTGATGTATGTTGTTATGATTATGTTGACATATTATTGTATTAAAAATAGTTTAGTAAGCCTCTGTGTTCAATGAACACTGTTAACATGCCTGAAGCAAATATAAGGGTAAAGAAAAGAAGAGAAGATCATATCACAGGAAATGTGGTTACTCCACATTATTGTCTGGAGGAAAAGTATGTGAACGTACAGTGGCGTATCTACTATAAGGACTTGAGGTGTGGTCACAACAAGGTGGGAGTCCTGTACGATTCGGGGCTAGTGCATTTGTAAGGCACGCGAGGCTGACCCCATACCCACGTAGGGAATTAAGTGTTTGAATAAATGATCAGAGATAAAAGGCCAGGGTGTCCTTTTGTTGCAGAGGGTCTATGTTCCTGTTGCCGGCTAGTGACAGGAAACCTGCTGAGTGCTTATAAACGCCAACCAGTCTCCATCCAGACTTATATGCTGTTGAATATCCAGTAGGAGCTTTGGCGATTGTTGAACTTGAAATTTCTGCAACTATCCATCGTATTATCTTACAACAAGGACTCTCAGGTGAAGAGTAAAACATCTGGGGCATCTCTGACATTTTCTTGTGTTTCAAAATATTACACAGGAATTTTATGGGGGTATGAGGAACTGGCGTGAAACATTCTAAATCCACATATATAAATTAAAAAGTAAATGTAAAGCCTAACGAATTAATTCAATAAAAGGAAAGAAGAATGGTAAAAGAACAGTGCGGTCACAATAGCGTACGCCTGTGTTATAGAACGTCATGCTAGTTAAACAAGAAAATCCCCTTTTTCTACTTCGTCTGCATAATTGTAACGCTTTCACGTTTGCTAGTAAAGCCTACTGCATCAAATACACGCGTTTCTAAAAGTAAAACTGGTACTGTGTTTCTTAGAAAACCTTGTGATAGATACACTGCGTAATGACCTAGATTTAATATTCCATTAATGTCATTTTATGCACTACGTAAACGAAAAGACAGACGGGCTTAGAAGAGAGAGAGAGAGATGTACGGAGGAACGGATGCAATACCACCACGTCGCCTCGCGATTGAAAATTAATGCCACCCCACGCGAAAGGCATGCAGGCTTGCTTTTTTTCAACTAAACAGTAATAAAAAACACTACCAATACGAGGTAAGGTTTTAAAAAACATAGTTAATGCTTATTAGGAAACATGACACAATACTGTTTTACGTCTGAAATCATGACATTAGCTTGACAGTACAGAAGACACCCCATCGTATAGAAGTGAACGGGTGGTAGAAGAAAATACATATTTTGAACGAAGCCACTTGGCTCCATTAAACTTATATATTTGGGTGCCTTAGGACTTGCTGTCAAAGAATATGTTAGGTGTTAAGCAAATAGTCTAGTAATTAACAAATTATAGCCAAAATACTATAGTGGTGTTGTCTGACAACACAGGATCATATTTGCTCATAATGGCGTGTTTGGACACTGCTTTAGAGGAAATGAGGCCACCACGTTAAATCCGATTTGATTGTCTAGAATAATATATAAGGCGAAACATGATTATTCGATTGCAAATACTATTTTTGGTTGTTAATGGAAACGGTGGGAAGGGTATTTTATTTTTCAAAAGCTTTTGTAAACATGGTCTCATTGGCTAGACCATTTAATATAGTCAATTAGGAGCGTCAGTTCAGTGCCACTTTTTGAAAATAAACTTTGTAGAAGCCAGTGCGTTGAGAACCAGCTCATATTTTTCTAATAAAAGCCTGGGACAGAGGCAGATCGGAATTGTGCCATAACTCATCGCCAGTCAACGTACTTGTTTAATATTTCCTTGAATTGTGGTAAGCTAGACATATTTGATATCTTTTTGATGAAAATTGAATGTGAATTGATAATTTATGTCTGAATGTGTGTGGTTCAGTAACAAACATGAGGCAAAGCCTAGATATTGCTCCACCATGAATAAAACTTGTCGGAGAGGAGTATAACTGCATGGGATTGCCAAATAGTACTATGACACCTATCTTATTGAATAGAAGGAAATAATGCTGGAGTTGCAGAGGCGTTGTAACCATTAGGGAGAGGAATACTGGTGTATATTGTTACATGAGAAGCTAGCAGTTGGCCTACAGCGCTGAACTCGGTGTTTGTTATGTATTGTGCTTCAGTGTGGAAATAGATTATAAATTAGTTCTGAAGTAGGAGGTACAACCTTCTTGTTTCAGGGACCGTGGTACTAAAGTATTAAAGCAGCACCTGGTCTGAGTTTTGCTGAATCCAGAGGCTGGTAGCATACTCCTTGGTCAAGATATCGACCAGTGTTGTTTCTCAAGAAAACGGTGAAGCAAGCAAGCAGAGGATACAGTTTCCTGCCGCCCACACAGAAGATAAGATTTCGTTGGCCAGAGCAGCTCAATCTTGTGTATAACCCCCTCAAAAATTGACTGTACATTAAATCAAGAGGGACAGTTATTTGTTTCAAATAAAAAGAAACTGTGAACCTTTCCAATATTATTTCCACCAGAAACAAACACTTGAAGTCATGATGACAAACAACAACCTAGCTTGAAAAGCCAGTATTACCTCATAGTACTACATCACAACTTACACACATATTGTAATAATAATATATATCAATACAAAGATCCTATCTATAACTTGTGTACATACAACTTGTGATTACATTTGATTGTGATTCCTGATTCACTTTGTAGTTGAATCAGGATACCTATTATTGAAAGGAATTAATACATATTTTAAAAGTTAACACTTGACTTATTAAGATAGTCTTATAGAGTGTTCTATGTATGTGAGTGTCACAGTGTTGTAAAGTATTGTGGATTAAATTAAATTGTTTATCTGTCTGTTGGTTGTTGTAAACATACACTTCATCACTATCATAACCCTAGACATTCAACGTAGTCATCACAATATTCCAGAATAAGTCTGACTGAGGTCTAAAAGTGGTAGCAAAGTAAGGTCATCTGTAATACACCACACTTATTAGATACAGATACCTTCACAGCTGATCTCAGTCAGTACACTAAGTCCCCTATAAATATTTATATCATCCCACTTTACCACATATATTGGGGGCTAGTCCGGGATTTTGAATCTTCTCCTATTATATATATTGGGGGTAATTCACTTCAGGGAATAATAAAAAAATTAAAAGGTATCCTTGGGTGGAAAATAAATAAGGTTGAGCTCTCAGTGCTTGTGGTTGTCCTTAGATAATTAGTTATAGATTGACTTGTTTAAGTTGGACATTGTATAAATTTGCCTGTTAGAAAATGGCCGACCTGGCAAAATTTCGATCTGCTGCTATGCAGGCTGCTAAAGAGTTAGGAATGGACGGGCAAGTTATGATTGCTTATGTCACTACAGAATGTGACAAATTTATTGAACGCGAAGAAAAAAAATTAGAAAAAGATGCTGAAAGAAAGTTAGAGGATGAAAAAGAAATTAAGAAGTTACAATTGGAGGCTGAGGCTAAGAAGTTCCAATTGGAGGCAGAAGAAAAAAGATTGACTGCCGAAAGGGAAGACAAAAGATTAGCTGCAGAAAGGGAAGCAGAAGAAAGAAGGCAGGATGCACAGAGGGAAGCAGAAGATAAGAGATTACAAAGGGAGCACGAGTTACGACTAAGGGAGTTGGAATTCCAATTCCATGCTCCTGAAAATGGTGCCAGTCCCTTTACCTCTGATGCCTCTGCTAGTCAGGGAGCCTCAACCTCAGCTATGAACTTTCATTTAGATCATTTTGTTGAGAAAGAAGATGATATCGAAAGCTATCTAAATAGATATGAACTATTAGCTACCACGTATGGGTTAGAGAGAGAGAAAGGTGGAGCTTAAAGTTATCTCAAGGGCTTCGTGGTACAGCTTATGAAGTTTTTGCCAAAATGAGCAGAGATGATCAAGAAAATTATGACATGCTAAAGCAGGCTCTTTTGTTAAGATATGAAAAGAATGGAGAATTTTATAGAAAAAAATTTAGGAATGCTAAACTACTGTCAGGTGAAACCTATCACCAGTTCTCTGCACGGTTAGAGACATACTTGGAGAAATGGACTGCTCTGGGGAAAACCCAAGATCTTAAGGAAATGATCCTTATAGAACAATTAAGAGAGTCCATGGCTCCAGACCTGAGAAAGTTTCTCATGGAACAAGGTGCAGAGAGGCTGGGTGAGCTACTAAATTTCGCTGAAAGGTATCAGGCAGCTCAAGCAGAGGTACCAAGTAATAAAAAGAAACAGGTAGATAATTTTAAGACAGCACAGAACTTTAATAAATTTGATCCTAGAGATCAGAACAAAGGTAAGCACCAGTTTGATAGGCCACGGTATGACAATAAAAAAATAAAACCCCACAATTTGATGAAAGGAAATTTGATGAAAGAAAATCTTTCAACCAAGGAAGGAAGTGGTGTACAAAGTGTAAGATGAACAATCATACCACTGAAAATTGTAGGAATAAAACTCCTCGTTTTGCTGCTATGAAATCTGGGAAGAAGGGAACAAAGGTCAAACCTGAGGAACTACAGGAACCGTACCACCCCCCCAGTGTGTGAAGATGTAATCTGTAATGGTGTCACCATAAGGTGCTTATATGATACAGGTTTAGATTATGATTCAGTTGTGAGTTCTCACCTGGTGCAAGCAGATCAATACACCACAGAAACAGTGGAAATTCAAGCTGCAACCAAGGAAGTAGCGACCATGACACTCCCTATCGCTAAGATACATGTAAAAACGCGATATGTGGAACGAATAATCAAAGCAGCAGTGATAAATGAACCAATCTACCCTCTGATATTGGGGTGTAGATATGTCTTCTTGGGGAATCCCAAGAGACCTGTGATATTGGCAACGGTGCAGACCAGATCACAGTCCAAAAAGGAGGAGGAAAATCCAATAAATACTCATCCAGATGAGATGAGGAAGGCACATGCGGAGGACAAAACACTCAAGCCGTGTTTCAAGAAGTTGCCCAAATGTCATACACCTCCAGGCAAGGGAGAATTTTATATGAAGAACAAGTTGATTTATAGGAAGGCTGGATCTGAATCCAATGGTCACGGACAGCTGGTCCTTCCCACTTCATATAGGACTAAAGTGTTGGAACTAGGGCATGCGATTCCCTTCAGTGGTTATATGGGGATCAGCGCAACAGGACAGCGTATAGCTTGTCACTATTTCTAGCCAGGGATAACTGAAGATATCAAAAGATATGTAAAATCCTGTCCAGAGTGCCAACGAGTAGCACCTAAGCATTGGACTGCACCAGCAACTCTAGGGGAAATGCCCATAGTGGGAACATCCTTTGAGAGAGTTGCCGTGGACATTGTGGGACCTCTCACTCGAACCAAGAGGAGGAACAGCTACATTCTGACTCTGGTGGACACTTGTTCTATGTGGGGAGAATCGGTAGCCCTGTCATCCATTGACTCTAAACATGTGGCAGAGGCATTACTCACAATTTTCACAAGGTTAGGCTTTCCCAATCAAATCTTGACTGATAACGGCTCTCAGTTCAAGGGGAAACTAACAGAAGAAGTTTTCAGGATCTTCCAGGCCAAACACTTCCATTGTAGTGTGTACCATCCCCAAGGGAACGGCCAAGTGGAAAGATTTAATGGTACGTTGATGTCGATTCTGAGAAAGTTGGCACACGAAAAACCAGATACATGGGACCAGTACCTTCACGTCGCCCTCTTTGCTTATCGGGAGGTACCCCATAGTTCAACCGGTATGGCCCCGGCAACATTATTATTTGGAAGGCCAATAAAAGGTCCACTCAAAGCTCTGTTAAGAACGTGGACTGATGAAAAGGCAGAGGAAAATATTACATCCTCCTACCAATATGTGAATGAGCTGACCACTCGTTTAAAAACTGGCTGGAAACTTGCCATTGAAAATTTGAGACAAGCCAGGAAAAAACATGCTGCCTATTACAACAGGAAAGCTAAAGACAGAGATTTGGCTGTGGGAGAGAAGGTACTGCTACTTCTACCCGGTAGTCAGAATAAGTTACAAATTGGATGGCAAGGTCCATATACAGTTCTAGAGAAGGTGTCTAGAACCAATTATAAGATAGATAAGAAGGGGAAAGAAAAAAAATCTATCATGTGAATCTCCTGAAGAAATATTTGGAAAGAGAAAATCAGGAAGAGACACACTTGTTGACCTTGTCCATTGCAATGGAGATGAAAAAGGAACCACTTTCATCATTTGAATATCCATTACATCCCTGTGAGACAGCGGCACAGGTGAAAATCAGTACACATTTAACGAAAAACCAGAAGGAGAGAGTGCAACAGGTTCTAGATGATCATACAGAGGTGTTAACGGACCGACCGGGGCATACAAACTTATTGGAATATGATATGAAACTGATAGACCCCACACCTGTCTGTATGAAAGCCTATTCGATTCCTTTTGCTAAGGAGAAAGCCTTGAAGGAAGAGATAGACTATTTGTTGAAGGAAGGAATAATTTCACACAGTGAATCTTCGTATAGTTCCAGTGTGGTGCTCTTAAGGAAACCCTCTGGAGAACATAGACTCTGTATAGATTACAGGAGACTGAATGCTATCACAGAAGGTCAGGTGGATCCATTGCCGGATACAAATCAGTTGTTTGCCAGGCTAAATAAAGCTAAATATTTCTCAAAAGTGGATCTGAGTAAAGGATACTATCAGATTCCAGTAAAGCCTGAGGTTAGACCATACCTAGCTTTTAGTACCTCAGAGGGACACTATGAGTTTAACAGATTGCCATTCGGATTGAAGAATGCGCCTAGTGTCTTCTCTAGAATGATGAGAAAATTGTTGGATCCTCTGAATAATCCATGCATCACAAATTTCATGGATGATATCCTTACAGCAACCGAAACATTTGAGGAACACATTGACTCTCTGAACATGCTGTTTAATCGACTTAGAGAAGCGAATTTGACAGCCCGACCAACCAAATGTTGCGTTGGATGTAAAGAATTAGAATTCTTGGGACACACAGTTTATCAGGGAAACATGACCCCTGACCCCAAGAATTTAGAGAAACTAAAGAAAGCCCCGAGGCCACAAACCAAGAAAGACGTGAGATCCTTTGTCTCATTATGTGGTTTCTACCAAAAGTATATCAAAAACTTTAATTCCATATGTGCACCGTTAACTTATTTGACACGCAAAGGAAATCCAGATCGAATTACATGGACAGCACAATGTGAACTGGCATACCAGGAATTGAAGGAAAAGCTCACAAGCAAACCTATTTTGAAATTACCTGACTTAAGTCAAGAATTCGGGTTGGGCGCGACCCTTGTGACTGGAACGGCAGAAAGTTGAAGCAAGTTATTCATAGCGAAATTAATTTCATAGAATGTAATATAGCGCAGTTGAATAGGCATGAAAATTCGAGGTTACTCAGATGGTCCTTACTTTTGCAGCACTTCCAGTTCAGCATAGAGTATATTTCTGGAAAAACTAACCTGGGAGCGGATTTTCTAAGCCGCCATCCGTGTGATGAGAATCACCGTAAGCACCAGGAATAATAATAAATTTCGCTATGTGTATATAGAATTATAGACTGACATATAATGTCTGTTTTAAGTGGGGAGAATTTGTCGTGAAACATTCTAAATCCACATATATAAATTAAAAAGTAAATGTAAAGCCTAACGAATTAATTCAATAAAAGGAAAGAAGAATGGTAAAAGAACAGTGCGGTCACAATAGCGTACGCCTGTGTTATAGAACGTCATGCTAGTTAAACAAGAAAATCCCCTTTTTCTACTTCGTCTGCATAATTGTAACGCTTTCACGTTTGCTAGTAAAGCCTACTGCATCAAATACACGCGTTTCTAAAAGTAAAACTGGTACTGTGTTTCTTAGAAAACCTTGTGATAGACACACTGCGTAATTACCTAGATTTAATATTCCATTAATGTCATTTTATGCACTACGTAAACGAAAAGACAGACGGGCTTAGGAGAGAGAGAGAGAGAGAGATGTACGGAGGAACGCATGCAATACTACCACGTCGCCTCGCGATTGAAAATTAATGCCACCCCACGCGAAAGGCATGCAGGCTTGCTTTTTTTTCAACTAAACAGTAATAAAAAACACTACCAATACGAGGTAAGGTTTTAAAAAACATGGTTAATGCTTATTAGGAAACATGACACAATACTGTTTTACGTCTGAAATCCTGACATTAGCCTGACAGTACAGAAGACACCCCATCGTATAGAAGTGGACGGGTGGTAGAAGAAAATACATATTTTGAACGAAGCCACTTGGCTCCATTAAACTTATATATCTGGGTGCCTTAGGACTTGCTGACAAAGAATATGTTAGGTGTTAAGCAAATAGTGTAGTAATTAACAAATTATAGCCAAAATACTATAGTGGTGTTGTCTGACAACACAGGATCATATTTGCTCATAATGGCGTGTTTGGACACTGCTTTAGAGGAAATGAGGCCACCACGTTAAATCCGATTTGATTGGCTAGAATAATATGTAAGGCGAAACATGATTAGTCGATTGCAAATACTATTTTTGGTTGTTAATGGAAACGGTAGGAAGGGTATTTTTTTTTTCAAAAGCTTTTGTAAACATGGTCTCATTGGCTAGACCATTTAATATAGTCAATTAGGAGCGTCAGTTCAGTGCCACTTTTTGAAAATAAACTTTGTAGAAGCCAGTGCGTTGAGAACCAGCTCATATTTTTCTAATAAAAGCCTGGGACAGAGGCAGATCGGAATTGTGCCATAACTCATCGCCAGTCAACGTACTTGTTTAATATTTCCTTGAATTGTGGTAAGCTAGACATATTTGATATCTTTTTGATGAAAATTGAATGTGAATTGATAATTTATGTCTGTATGTGTGTGGTTCAGTAACAAACATGAGGCAAAGCCTAGATATTGCTCCACCATGAACAAAACTTGTCGGAGAGGAGTATAACTGCATGGGATTGCCAAATAGTACTAT
Organism: Oreohelix idahoensis; assembly: GCA_024509875.1. Lineage (NCBI taxonomy): Eukaryota > Metazoa > Mollusca > Gastropoda > Stylommatophora > Oreohelicidae > Oreohelix > Oreohelix idahoensis. The sequence continues at coordinate 542,802 of JAMPIV010004852.1, read as the reverse complement.
GACACCTATCTTATTGAATAGAAGGAAATAATGCTGGAGTTGCAGAGGCGTTGTAACCATTAGGGAGAGGAATACTGGTGTATATTGTTACATGAGAAGCTAGCAGTTGGCCTACAGCGCTGAACTCGGTGTTTGTTATGTATTGTGCTTCAGTGTGGAAATAGATTATAAATTAGTTCTGAAGTAGGAGGTACAACCTTCTTGTTTCAGGGACCGTGGTACTAAAGTATTAAAGCAGCACCTGGTCTGAGTTTTGCTGAATCCAGAGGCTGGTAGCATACTCCTTGGTCAAGATATCGACCAGTGTTGTTTCTCAAGAAAACGGTGAAGCAAGCGAGCAGAGGATACAGTTTCCTGCCGCCCACACAGAAGATAAGATTTCATTGGCCAGAGCAGCTCAATCTTGTGTATAACCCCCTAAAAAATTGACTGTACATTATATCAAGAGGGACAGTTATTTGTTTCAAATAAAAAGAAACTGTGAACCTTTCCAATATTATTTCCACCAGAAACAAACACTTGAAGTCATGATGACAAACAACAACCTAGCTTGAAAAGCCAGTATTACCTCATAGTACTACATCACAACTTACACACATATTGTAATAATAATATATATCAATACAAAGATCCTATCTATAACTTGTGTACATACAACTTGTGATTACATTTGATTGTGATTCCTGATTCACTTTGTAGTTGAATCAGGATACCTATTATTGAAAGGAATTAATACATATTTTAAAAGTTAACACTTGACTTATTAAGATAGTCTTATAGAGTGTTCTATGTATGTGAGTGTCACAGTGTTGTAAAGTATTGTGGATTAAATTAAATTGTTTATCTGTCTGTTGGTTGTTGTAAACATACACTTCATCACTATCATAACCCTAGACATTCAACGTAGTCATCACAATATTCCAGAATAAGTCTGACTGAGGTCTAAATGTGGTAGCAAAGTAAGGTCATCTGTAATACACCACACTTATTAGATACAGATACCTTCACAGCTGATCTCAGTCAGTACACTAAGTCCCCTATAAATATTTATATCATCCCACTTTACCACAGGAACTACAGCCCTCATATACAGTGACTCTCCCGTTATATAAATACAGTGAATTAGCTTATTATTTCCTACAGGAAGAACAGTTATAAATTCATAATAACTTTTAGTTATTGGGCAGATTGTCCCAACATTTTAAATTGTTCTTTTTCTGTAAACTATCTTGTCTTTGTTTTCAAAGACCTGTCCACAAGCTATGAATGGACAGGCAAAATAAATTGTAAATACTTTTTTTAAAGAAAAACTTAACTGATAGTTATTAACTTCTTTTATGAAACTTAAAGTGTTTGATTGTTGTGTACCATCATTCATTTCTCCCCTAGACACTAGGTACACCATACACCATACACTAGAGCCACAAGATTGACCGTGTGAGACCTAGGGAGGTAGCGTTAGGTTCTCTGCACATAATTCATCATCATCATCTCTAGAGTCAGAGACCCACATGTGCTTGACCTCACACGGTTATAGCAGACACCTTTTCATTCTTTTAGGACACCATCATAACCTCCCCAGCAAAATCAACTTTGCTACAGTATGTAAGTGGATATATATATATATTTCATATGTATGTGTGTAGACTGTCTGACTCAATCTAAATCTGTCGTAGAAAATAGGTGAAAGAGAGAAGATTTCTTGCTTTCAGAGACAGCCTCTATCACATTTCTACCATCTCACTCGTGGAAATCTATTGCTATTACTACTTCTCACTGTGACTATCACTTATTCTAATCTATTCAGAAGGGACCAACCCAAGTCTTAATTCCCCTATCGAAAATCTACGACACTTTACTTCTGGCTTGACTTCTAGATTTACTTCTAGCATTACGTCTAGATTTACTTCTAGGTTGACTTACAGATTTACTTCTAGCTTTACTTCAAGATTTACTTCTAGGTTTACTTCTAGCTTTACTTTTATATTTACTTCTAGATTTACTTCTAGCTTGACTTCTAGATTTACTTATAGCTTGACTTCTATATTAACCTCTAGATTAACTTCCAAATGTACTTCTTGATTTACTTGTAGATTTTACTTCTAGATTTACTTCTAGCTTGACTTCTAGATTTACTTTTATTTACTTCTTGATTTACTTCTTCTTTGACTTCTAGATTTACTTCTAGCTTAACTTCTAGCTTAACTTCTAGATTTACTTCTAGATTAACTTCTAGATTTACTTCTAGATTAACTTCTAGATTTACTTCTAGATTTACTCTTAGATTAGTTCTAGATTTACTTCTAGATTAACTTCTAGATTTACTTCTCGCGTGACTTCTTGATTTACTTTAAGTTTTAATTCTAGCTTGACTTTTAGGTTTACTTCTAGATTTACATCTATATTTACTTCTAGATTAACTTCTAGCTTGACTTTTAGGTTTATTCTGCTGTAGTAGCAGAGCACAATGTATTTTTAAGTTGAACTGTCTTACCACTTAGGTAACATTGTATTTGCTGAATTTCAAAATCCAGTGAATAATTCTCTGATGCTCTGTATTTTACCAGCGGAGCCGGCCCTGAGACTTTTCAAGATGGGGTGAGATCTCGATTTGGCGCCCCCCGCTACACTCCCCATTCCATCCGTGCCGGTGTATGTCTCTTACGAGACTATTTCACGCTATTGAATGGGGTCACATGTGGTGTAGAGATTGGTCAGACAGAGCGCCATACTATCCTATCGGCTGTCTTCTTCCTGGCCTGGTTCCAATTTAGTTCTCGGTCCTTCAGAGATTGTCTAAAGTTGTCCTCCCAGCGGACTCTGGGTCGTAACCGGGCTACTTTCTAACCGGACTGATCTTAAAGGCGACAAACTGGCACGAATTACAGACGACGATTTATGGATCATGGAACAATAGGAATATTAATGGGAAAGACGAGGAACTGAAGGAGGAGATGAGGAAAGCAAAGCAGCTTAAAAAAAACTGTAATATACTTTTATCTTTTTGAAAATCTGATTGCAAGTTAAGTTTTTCTTTACTAATGTTGAATTACAAACGGGCGGGCAGTCAATGCGCTGGTTTAAAAAAAAAAAAAAAAAAAAAAAGCTATAATAAAGACAGAGGAAAACGAGCAGTTTCATTTTGCTTTTAAATTTTTTTTCATTTTTCATGTTCTTTAAAAACTGTGATGCTTTTATTTATTTACTTTAACAAAATAATTGTTGGCACCCCCTCCTCCCAAGTCAGCGCCCAGTCTGTAATTCGTTCCAGTTTTGTCGCCTTTAAGATCTGTCCAGTTAGAAAGTAGCCCGGGATCCAAACCTCCAGGACGACCCAGAGTCCGCTGGGAGGACAACTTTCGTACCGCCAGAGAACCGACCGTGGTTACCAGATATTTTCTCATAATTATATATCTTTATTCTTTGTTTAAAAATGTTTCCCCATGATCTATTTATATAGTCTGGGTAAAACCTAAAAGCCGCCCAGGTCTGAAAGAGTTAAATAGCCGTGTGATAAGACACATCCCTGTCGAACTCTGTGCTGTGCAAAGATCACTTACTTACTTAGTCGTTCCCCTTCTACCGTGAGGTGTAGAGGTTTGGAAGAGAGAGCGCCAGACCATTCTATCAGCTGTCTTCTTCCTGGCTTGGTTCCATTCTAGTCCTCGGTCCTTCAAAGATTGTCTAATGTTGTCCTCCCAGCGGACTCTGGGTCGTCCTGGGGGTCTGGATCCCTGGCTCTTTGTTTCCCATGCTTGTAGTGGTAGCCGATCTTCTCCCATTCTGCAGACATGGCCAAACCATCTTAGTTGGGACTGTTCTATTTGGGTCTGCAGCGGATGGGATTTTAGGCCTTGACGGATCGTCTGGTTGCGGACCCCAGCCGCTGCTTTTCGAGTGGCCAACTCTTGTCTCTTATTTGTTCGACTTCCAGGACCACTTTCCTCAGATACCTCACTTTATTTCTGAGGTTTGGATCTGGCTTTTTAGAAACTTCAGAATACCAGGTCCAGTGGGTTGGGTAGCATGGGAAAGCAGTCATGCCCACGACTCAAGAGCATCCATTTATGGGTCAAGACTGGGACATAGGTGGAGCGGTATACAGCCATCTTCGTTTTCTTACCAACCGGCCAAATAATACGGCTGCCCTAAACCGTTGAAATGGAGCGTGTTAGCAACTTGCGTTATAAACAGCGAATTTTGATAGAATTTCTCGTTGCAGAGAAGGAAACTGTTGTGAACATTCATAAGCGTCTATGTGATGTGTATGGAAGTTTTTCAGTCGACAGGAGTACACTCAGTCGCTGGGTTTAGAGAATCAAAGAATCAGGAAGTGGAGATACGGAGCTGCTTGATCGGCCGCGCTGGGGACGTCCTGCCACAGCCACTTCTTCTTCTTCTTCCGTCCTTAGCCACCGACCGTCAAAGCAGTCAGTGGCCATTACGCCTAGTGGCGTCTTAGGGCAACAGCAGATAGGTTTTCTTTGCCATTGTTTCCCATCACGCCTATTGGCGTCTTTAGGGCAACGGCAAATCAATCCATTTGCTGTTGTTTCCGTAATCGAAGTGACTGGCAAACGGGTGATCAGCTCGTTGGTTGCCACAGCCACAGAAATGTTGAAATGCGCTGAGGGCATTATTCTTACTGATAGGCGAATCACTACTCAACAATTGGCCTTACAGCTGTCAGTCAGCATTGGTAGTGCAAATGCAGTCATAAAAACTCTCGGAATTTCTAAGGTTTGCGCAAGATGGGTTCCTCGAAGTCTCACAAATGACCACCGATTGCAAAGGAAAGCAATTTCTTCTGAATTGTTGGAGCGTTTCAATGCTGATGGAGAGAAATTTTTGGCTAAGATCGTTACAGGTGACGAAACCTGGGCACATCATTTTGAACCTGAGAAAAAAGACAGTCAATGGAGTGGCATCATCCGCAATCACCAAGAAGAAATAAATTCAAGGGAGCCGCGCTAGCGTAGTGGTTACAACACCGCTCTGGCGACCGGGTGATACAGGATCAAACCCGGGCGACGGCATTTGAGGATTTTTCGTCGACCGGGATTTGGACTGGATTAACTCGAGACCTGGCGAGGACATTTGAAGGAGTGTCGTCGACCAGGGACTGGCGGCACCTGAGCCGACCCAGCTGCAATGGGTACCTCCGAAATCGGCGAGTATTTGCCTGAATGGCGAGGGACACCTGTCTCTGTACAAGAAATAAAGGGATACTCACGTAAAATCAATGTCAGGTTAGACATAAAAAAATAATAACCTGAGATTTCGCCTCGAGTATTAGCGGGCGAACGCAAAATAAATAAATAAATAAATAAATAAATTCAAGACAATTCCTTCAGCTGGAAAGGTCATGATCACTGTCTTGTGGGACATTGAAGGTGTGATTCTTGTGGACGTTATGCCAAGAGGAGAGACAATCAATTCGCAAGCTTACATTAAGACATTGAAAAAACTCAATCAACGTTTTCGCAGAGTTCGGCCGCACAAGAATCCAGCAGACCTGCTTCTCCTTCACGACAATACTCGACCTCACACAAGTCTGGCAACACGGGAAGCAATCACCAAATTGGGTTGGACTGTACTACCCCATCCACCCTATAGTCCCGATTTGGCACCCTCTGATTTTCATCTATATATTTTGTCCACTTAAAGATGCACTCCGTGGGACAAGGTTTGAAGATGATGAAGGAGTGATTCATGCAGCGAAGAAATGGCTACATGATCAAGACAAAATCTGGTACGAGCTAGGAATACATGCACTTGTTTCGCGCTGGTATAAAGCCGTACAAGTTGATGGAGATTATGTTGAATAATACCGATGTTTACATGACATATCTATGTATATTGTGTATAAATTTCATGCTTTTTGAATAAACCGCTCCTGAGAAAAACGATGTGGTGCATTACTTTCTGAACGCCCTCGTAAATTGTCTAAATCTATTACTGAACACAAGTATTTCGGCCTTTATTTGGTCTATATTTGCTGAAAGGAAAGTTATATTAGTGAGTGCGTCATTAAATTGTCCGGGTCGTTCACGGGTCATATATACCATAGTTGTGTAGGTGTCATGAGAACGACCTCAGCCAATGATGCCCTTTGGGGGCGGGGGGGGGGGGGGGGGGGGGGGGGCCAAATCGACTTTGCGTCCTTTTACGATTTACTTTCACAGCAAGGCGATGGCGCCATTCGGCTGGTCCTCGTTTCGATTCCCGGTAAGCCTATCACTTATATTTCTTTTCTGTTGTCTGTTGTCCCCCTTCATGTCCATCGAGTGCTTGTTAACTACTTATATTTATTTATTTATTTACTTATCTACTAAATCTATTGGATAAGTTTTAAAACAAGAACTCAAATACCTCCCTAATATTCCAGGTGATTAGGTCTGGCTTGAATGTTTGTAAAATGCTAATGATACCGAAAGGCATCCAACACAAAACGTAGGTGCCAGCAATCACCATCAGAACGACCACTGCCTGTAAGAAAAACAGTTGCAATAGTAAGAAGTGTATTTTGTGAGAGGTGAATAGTGTTAAAACTTGTATTTCACAATCATCATTATATTCGGTATCTTTTATTTAATATTGTGAGGAAATGGACGACCTCTATCGATCTTTGGTTCCCTCCAGCAGTATCGGTACATTTGTGGTACTGATTTTTATTATGTGCTGTCAATTATCGCACTTTACGTTCTCTCTTTCTTTTTTCCCTCGTTTTTTTCCCCTGCTAAGTAGCAGATACGTGATTTTATCAAATCACCCTGTAAGTGGTAAATATCACATTTGCAAGGAGCGACTGGTATGATACATCACATTTGCTTGGCGCTACCCAGATTTGTTAGTTATAGGCGCCGCAGATTAACACGTACTTCGGCCAGCGCTATCGGTGTGGTGGGTTTTGATGTTAAAGAAAAGTAGTCTGTATGTGTCTACAGAGTGAGGTCAGCTATGCAAGTCCCTGAGTCTAATAGTTGATGAAGATGTTCTCAGGGTACCTGACTGCTACCACCCTACGATCTCACTCTGCGATTTATTTTGGGTATCTAGTGTTTGTGAGGTTATTTATTTGGCTTGGTGTCTAGAGTAATGAAAAATGTAGTGAGAAATGCGTTAAACAAAAACACCTTTAACTCACTAAAATCGAATAAATCAAGACTGGGTTTAAAGTTATGATATATATATGTACAATTTTAATTTCATGTCCCTCACATTTTTTAGGATAGGAATGTTTAAAACTTAAAAGTGAAAATGTGGTTTTATACCAAATTAAATACACATGAAGGACATCTGTCCAATAGATCTTAATATTTTAATGTTTATAAACTTTTATTCCCTGTTGGAATATACTGTTCTGTGAAGAGTCAATATGGGGAAAGACTGGTTGTTACATCATCTCATAAACTGTTTCTGAATAGGGTGGAGATTAAACACATTTGAGTTTGCATATAAGCCCGCAATAATTGGGCTTATCTTAGAATTCTTGTAGACCCTGGATGACTTGCACGAAAAACTGTACAGTGCTTCACGACAGTGTTTACTGGAGTCTGCTAATACAGTTAGGCTTTCATATAGAAACAACCGGTAGGTTGCCTCAAATTCTGCAGCTCCGGCTTCTGACCAGCTTGATACTGGGTGATATAACCCTGAAACAAGAGGAACAAGCCTCCCTAAGTCTCTAGGTACTTATCTCCACCACTACCAATTTAACATCATTAAACATGTATTGTGATCAGGTAAAAGAGCTAACTAAATTAGCTACAGTCTTTAACTTTACTGTGACTGCTTCATAAACAGTGGGTATCTTCTTTTCCACATAGTCTCAACGCCCCTGTCACTATTTATCATCTTCATCCTCAGCTGAAATACAATCTTTTCTTTTTCTCCAGAGTTAATATAACAATAGGCTTGCCAGTGACTTTCTGGTCTTACAGTCCACATAATATATGATATTATTCAACTCAAATTTATTTTGATTTGCTTCCTAAGTCTGCTTAGACATGCCTGTGCTCCTAGTATGTCGCAATCTTCCACAAAGGCAAATGTCGTACACACACAATGTTATGGCGCCCTATCTGGGTTGGCCTCTACTTTCTAATAATGTATTAATAAAGTTATTCATCTTACCGCAATCAATGAAAATAATTCACACAACTTGTTATAAGTTAACAGGCTATCAATGGTCAACTCTAGACAGCTGCTGCTTCAGACGCAAAGGCAATTAGGTCACTTAATTGCTCTGCCTTGAACCTTTCGTGTATGAAATATTTTCTCAAGTGGTACCTATGCGTTGCAAAAGCGTTAGTTTTATTGCTTCAATGTCTATACTAACATTAGCCAATCAGTTTAAACTTCGCCAATTTGACTCTTTTTTTTTGAAAATCCCAAACATTTATGTACGTTTATCAATAAGTTCGCCAGTCTGATTCTAATATTACTGTTTAGATTATGTGTCGCTTTAGGCTGGCAAAACTTCCAAGCTACCTCTCCCTTCCTCACTAGTAGTGCCTATCTAAATGAGGCAAGCCAATTTGACTTGTTTTCAAAATCGCGTCTAGAAAATGTAACCTTTAAATTGAGCTGGGATATCAGTGTGTCCGTCTATCTGTTGTCAATTTTTATTTTATGCGATAACTCAGTTACTTTTGACGCGATTTGAAAGATAGAAAGTGATTTTTAATCAGGCTAGTGTCCTTTATCTAGCCAGTATGTTTTCATCTACGTCTTTATCTAAATTTGCGTCTTTGTACTTTTCTCTTTCTTTATTCTGAACAAAATACTTTTACACTAAGTCTAGATACGTTTTGATAGGAAATAGTATAGTAATGAATAAACAACATTATCGTTCTTAATTCCTTTCTGTCCTTTCCTTTTATTCATCCTTCTATAGAATGCAATACATTTTCTACGTTTCTGTCTTTCTTTAGCCCCTTTCGCTCCCCTGCACTCCTATGTTTCAATTTGAAAATACCCAAGTGGGTTTAGACTTTTTCCATGCTTACACCCCCCCCCAAAATCTATCTTGGCGTATTGAAGAAAAATTCAAAATGCGGTAATCTAAAATTTGGGCGAGTGTATCACGGATATCTCACTACAAATTCCCTTGTTGAAAAGCCTGACCCCAACTTTATAATCTGAACAAATTCGACCAAACTCAACTAGGCTTTATGAGTCTCCTTAGTTTCTGCAGGTGGGTGCCTACTCAAAAAATCTGCCCCAACATTCTGCGATCCAGGAATGTATTCAATGGTAAACGAGTACGGTTGAATGAGCAAAGACCACCTTAACAAACGGACATTTCCATGTTTTGCCTGGGCCAAAAATACGAATGGCTGATGATCTGATTGTACCACGAATGTTCTACCATATAAATAGATCTGGAACTTCTTGATCGCCCAGACTAAAGCCAAACATTCTTTTTCAATTGTTGAGTAAATTTGTTCCGCTCGGTTTAATTTGCGACTGGCATAAGCAACTGGGTTCAATTCCCCAACTGGTGAAGCGGACCTTTGTAACAAAGTGGCCCCCAGGCCCACATTACTAGCGTCCGTTCTTACCACGAATTCCTGACTCAAATCAGGTAATTTCAAAATAGGCTTGCGGGTGAGTTTTTCCTTTAACTCATTATATGCCAATTCACATTCTGTCGACCATTCAATTTTATCCGGTTTTCCTTTGCGAGTTAAATCCGTCAGAGGCGCACACACAGAGTTAAAGTTTTTAATGTACTTTTGATAAAAGCCACAAAGTGACACAAAGGATCGCACATCCTTTTTAGTCTGTGGTCTGGGTGCTCTCTGTAATTTCTCCAGGTTCTTGGGGTCAGGGGTCATGCTACCCTGAGGTATTGTATGTCCCAAGAATTCCAATTCCTTGCATCCAATACAACATTTTGTTGGTCTAGCAGTCAAATTTGCCTCTCTGAGTCTATCAAATAGCATATTCAAAGAGTTAACGTGTTCTTCAAGTGTTTCCGTAGCGATGAGGATATCATCCATGAAATTTGTTATACATGGGTTTTTTCAGTGGATCCAACAATTTTCGCATCATTCTGGAAAACACACTCGGGGCATTCTTCAATCCAAAAGGTAACATGTTAAACTCATAGTGCCCTTCCGATGTGCTAAACGCCAGATAAGGTCGGATCTCAGGCTTCACTGGAATTTGGTAATATCCCTTGCTGAGATCTACCTTTGAAAAATATTTTGCCTTGTTCAACCTGGCAAACAGTTGGTTAGTATCAGGTAGTGGATCCACCTGACTTTCTGTGACAGCATTCAGTTTCCTGTAATCTATGCACAGTCTATGTTCCCCAGAGGGTTTCCTCAACAATACCAAACTGGAGCTATACGGAGATTCACTGTGAGAAATGATCCCTTCTTGTAACAGACAATCTATCTCCTCTTTCAAAGCTTTCTCTTTTGCGAATGGGACAGTATAGGCTCTCATACAGATGGGTGTTGGGTCTAGTAGTTTCATGTCATATTCCAACAAGTTTGTGTGCCCCGGTTTATCCGTTAACACGTCTGTATGGTTCTCCAGAACCTTTTGAATCTGCTCCCTCTGCCCTTTTGTCAGATGTTTACTGATCTTTACCTGTGCAGGAGTCTCACAGAGTTTCAGGGGGTATTCAACAGAGGTGAGAGGTTCATTCTTCATCTCAGTGGCTATGGCTAAGGTCATGAAGTGTGTCCCTTTCACATTGTTTATCTCATTGTATTTCTTTAGAAGGTTCACGTGATAGACTTTTTCCTTCCCTTTCTTGTCTATCTTGTAGTTAGTTCTAGATACCTTTTCTAAAACTGTGTATGGACCTTGCCATCCAATTTAAAGTTTGTTGCTGCTGCCGGGTAGTAGAAGAAGCACCTTCTCTCCCACAGCTAGCTCCATATCCTTCGCTTTCTTATTGTAATATGCAACTTGTTTCTTCCTGGCTTGTCTTAGGTTATCATTTGCAAGTTTCCAGCCAGTTTTTAAGCGAGTGGTCAGCTCGTTCACATACTGATATGATGAGGTAACAGTCTCCTCTGCCTTCTGATCTGTCCACGTCCTCAATAAGGCTTCCAATGGACCTTTGATTGGTCTGCCAAATAGCAGTGTTGCTGGTGCCATTCCAGTCGAATTATGTGGGACTTCCCGATACGCAAACAGGGCCGCAGGTAAGTATTGATCCCACGTATCAGGTTTCTCATGTGCCAACATTCTCAGGATGGAGATATGTGTCCCGTTAAACCTTTCCACATGGCCGTTCCCTTTTGGGTGATACGGATTACAATGAAAGTGCCTGGCTTGGAAGATCCTGAAAACGTCCTCAGTTAGTCTCCCTTTGAACTGTGATCCATTATCAGTCAAGATTTGGTGGGGAAATCCTAACCTCGTGAATATCGTAAGTAATGCCTCTGCCACATGTTTCGAATCCATTGATGACAAGGCTACCGCCTCTCCCCACATAAAACAAGTGTCCACCAGAGTAAGGATGTAACTGTTCCTCCTCTTGGTACATGTGAGAGGTCCCACAATATCCACTGCAACTCTTCCGAAAGGGGTTCCCACGATTGGCATCTCCCCTAGAGTTGCTGGGGCTGTCCAATGTTTTGGAGCTACCCTTTGGCATTCTGGGCAGGATTTGACATATCTCTTGATATCTTCCGTTATCCCTGGCCAGAAGTAATGACAAGCTATACGCTGTCCTGTGGCGCTGATCCCCATAAGACCACTGAAGGGAATCGTATGTCCTAACTTCATCACTTTTTCCCTATATGAAGTGGGAAGAACCAGCTGTCCATGACCAGTGGAACCAGTTCCAGCCTTCCTATACATGAGTTTATTCTTCATATAAAAGTCTCCTTTGTTTGGAGGAGTATGGCATTTAGGGAGTTTCTTGAAATACGGCTTTAGTGACCTATCCTCAGCCTGTGCCTTCCTCATCTCTTCTGGATGAGTATTTATTGGGTTTTCATCCTCCTTCCTTGATTGTGATCTGGTCTGTACTGTTGCCATAATCACAGGTCTTTTGGGGTTTCCCAAAAAGACGTATCTACACCCCAATATCAGAGGGTAGAGTGGTTCGTTTATTACTGCTGCTCTAATCATTCCTTCCACATAGCGTGTTTTTACACTGATTCTTGCTATGGGAAGTGTCATAGTTGCTACTTCCTTGGTTGCCGCTTGTATTTCCACTGTTTCTGTGGTATATTGATCTGGGTGAACCAGGTGAGAACTTACGACTGAGTCAAAATCCAATCCAGTATCATAAAGGCACCTTATGGTGGCCCCATTACATACTACGTCTTCACATACAGGGGGATGATAAGGTTCCTGCTGTCCAGTAGGTTTTCCTTTTTGTCCCGTACTTCCTATTTTAAGGCATGCAGCGTGGTAAGGAGGGTTATTTTTCTTCCTACAGTGTTTTGTATTATGGTTATTCATCCTACAAAGTTTGCAATATTTATTTTCTGGTCTGTATGGTTTCCTATCATTGAATTGCGGGTTTCTATCTCGAGGGTCAAATCTTGGTCTATCATAGTTGGGTTTACCTCTGTTACCCTGATCTCTAGTGTCAAACGTATTATGGGGTTGAGGAGCTTTATTATTGTCTACCTGTTTCTTTTTAGCGCCAGCTACTTCTGCCTGGGCTGCCTGATACCTCTCAGCAACATTGAGCACATCATCCAACCTCTCTGCACCCTGTTCCATGAGAAACTTTGTCATGTCTGGAGCCATGGACTCTCTCACCTGCTCTATCATAATCATTTCCTTTAAGTCTTGGGTTTTCCCCAGAGCAGTCCATTTCTCCAAATAGGTTTCCAACCTTGCAGAGAATTGATGATATGTCTCCCCAGACAGGAGCTTAGCATTTCTAAATCTCTTTCTATAAAACTCACAATTCTTCTCGTATCTAATTAAAAGAGCCCGTTTTAATATGTCATAGTCTTCCTGATCTTCCCTGCTCAATTTTGAAAACACCTCGTAAGATGTTCCCCTAAGTCCTTGAGATACTTTCATGCTCCACATTTCCCTCTCTAGACCATAACTTGTAGCTAATCTTTCAAATCTAGAGAGGAATGACTCAATGTCATCCTCTTTTTTCTACAAAGGGGTCTAGATGAAACCCCATGGCTGAGTTGGAGGCTCCCTGACTTGCAGTAGCATCAGAGGTAGATGCGCTGTTACCAATTTCAGGAGCATGGCCTTGCAATTCTAACTCTCTTAGTCGTAGCTCATGTTTCCTTTGCAATCTTTTTTCTTCCTTTTCAGCCTCAATCTGTAATCTCCTCTCTTCCTTTTCAGCATCTCGTTTCTTTTCTTCTGCTTCTAATTTCTTCTCCTCTAACTGTAATCTTTTGATCTCAGCCTCCTTCTCAGCCTCTAATTTCCTAGCCTCCCTAGCATCTTCTAATTGTAACCTCTTTTCTTCAGTTAACCTCCTATCCTCCCTCTCAATGAACTTATCGCATTCTGATGTTACATACTGCTCCAGAACTTGCCCCTCCATTCCCATTTCCTTTGCAGTCTGTAGAGCAGCCGATCTAAATTTGGCCAAATCTGCTATCTTTTATCAGGTACCAAACTATATTTAATTTAACTATGATAGCTAACAAGTGTTCTAATTAATTAATTAATTAAGGGCTATGCCAACTCAATTAATTCTCCAGCTTATAAATATATAAATCTTATTACTTTGGGGATACCCTGGGTCTATGGTGTTACAGGTAATTAAAAATTCCCGGGACGCGACCCCAATATATGAAGTACTATGAGAAGTTCAAATCCCGGGCGAGCGTCCCAACATATGTGGTGGGTTTTGATGTTAAAGAAAATTAGTCTGTATGTGTCTACAGAGTGAGGTCAGCTATGCAAGTCCCTGAGTCTAATAGTTGATGAAGATGTTCTCAGGGTACCTGACTGCTACCACCCTACGATCTCATTATACCAAATTAAATACACATGAAGGACATCTGTCCAATAGATCTTAATATTTTAATGTTTATAAACTTTTATTCCCTGTTGGAAAATACTGTTCTGTGAAGAGTCAATATGGGGAAAGACTGGTTGTTACATCATCTCACAAACTGTTTCTGAATAGGGTGGAGATTAAACACATTTGAGTTTGCATATAAGCCCGCAATAATTGGACTTATCTTAGAATTCTTGTAGACAATGGATGACTTGCTCGAAAACCTGCACACTGCTTAACGACAGTGTTTACTGGAGTCTGCTAATGCAGTTAGGCTTTCATATAGAAACAACCGGTAGGTTGCCTCAAATTCTGCAGCTCCGGCTTCTGACCAGCTTGATACTGGGTGATATAACCCTGAAACAAGAGGAACAAGCCTCCCTAAGTCTATAGTTACTTATCTCCACTACTACCAATTTAACATAATTAAACATGTATTGTGATCAGGTAAAAGAGCTAACTAAATTAGCTACAGTCTTTAACTTTACTGTGACTGCTTCATAAACAGTGGGTATCTTCTTTTCCACATAGTCTCAACGCCCCTGTCACTATACATCATCTTCATCCTCAGCTGAAATACAATCTTTTCTTTTTCTCCAGAGTTAATATAACAATAGGTCTGCCAGTGACTTTCTGGTCTTACAGTCCACATAATATATGATATTATTCAACTCAAATTTATTTTGATTTGCTTCCTACGTCTGCTTAGACATGCCTGTGCTCCTAGTATGTCGCAATCTTCCACAAAGGCAAATGTCGTACACACACAATGTTATGGCGCCCTATCTGGGTTGGCCTCTACTTTCTAATAATGTATTAATAAAGTTATTCATCTTACCGCAATCAATGAAAATAATTCACACAACTTGTTATAAGTTAACAGGCTATCAATGGTCAACTCTAGACAGCTGCTGCTTCAGACGCAAAGGCAATTAGGTCACTTAATTGCTCTGCCTTGAACCTTTCGTGTATGAAATATTTTCTCAAGTGGTACCTATGCGTTGCAAAAGCGTTAGTTTTATTGCTTCAATGTCTATACTAACATTAGCCAATCAGTTTAAACTTCGCCAATTTGACTTTTTGTTGTTGTTGAAAATCCCAAACATTTATGTACGTTTATCAATAAGTTCGCCAGTCTGATTCTAATATTACTGTTTAGATTATGTGTCGCTTTAGGCTGGCAAAACTTCCAAGCTACCTCTCCCTTCCTCACTAGTAGTGCCTATCTAAATGAGGCAAGCCAATTTGACTTGTTTTCAAAATCGCGTCTAGAAAATGTAACCTTTAAATTGAGCTGGGATATCAGTGTCTATCTGTTGTCAATTTTTATTTTATGCGATAACTCAGTCACTTTTGACGCGATTTAAAAGATAGAAAGTGATTTTTAATCAGGCTAGTGTCCTTTATCTAGCCAATATGTTTTCATATACGTCTTTATCTAAATTTGCGTCTTTGTTCTTTTCTCTTTCTTTATTCTGAACAAAATACTTTTACACTAAGTCTAGATACGTTTTGATAGGAAATAGTATAGTATTGAATAAACAACATTATCGTTCTTAATTCCTTTCTGTCCTTTCCTTTTATTCATCCTTCAATAGAATGCAATACATTTTCTACGTTTCTGTCTTTCTTTAGCCCCTTTCGCTCCCCTTAGTAGCGGGTTATAAACGGTAACTTTACGTCCCTAGAATTGGACTTTTGAGAACAATGAGCAGGGTAGGGCAATGGGGGCGAGATCTGTAGAAAATCTATCTTGGCGTATTGAAGAAAAATTCAAAATGCGGTAATCTAATTATATTTGGGCGAGTGTATCACGGATATCTCACTACAATCGGCTTAAATCACCGATAAGACACGGAGTTTGCGTATTCATACGACAGATGACGAGATTACTGTCTGTGTGACACATGTGGGCAGACAAGAGTGATATAATCGCTTCCGGTCACTTGGTTAAAAGTAATCATGGATTTATTACATTTTAGATAATATGAGTCTACAAATGTGTTTGTGAGAGTGTGCAAGACATCATATTACCATATATGGGAGACGTGACCTTTTGCAAAATTTATCATCTATCTCTCTAGGTTTTAATCCTTAGCAGCTACATATGGCTTGGAGAGAGAGAGATACAACATGAAGCTATCCCAGAGTCTTAGGGGATCTGCTTATGATGTGTTTCTCAAGATGTCCACGGAAGAACAGAACAACTACGATACGTTGAAGAAAGCTCTGCTTCAGCGTTTCATGCTTAACGCAGAGACCTTTCGTGGTAAATTCCGTGAGGCGAAAAGACAGAAAGATGAATCTTTTCGACAGTTTGCTACACGACTAGAAACGTACATGGAGAAGTGGGGATCTCTCAGCATCTTTGATGAATCTTTTAAAGGGCTAAAGGAGATTATTCTCGTAAAGTAGTTCAAGGACTCGCTCACCTCTGACATGAGAAGGTTCCTGGCTGAGCATGGGGCCGAAACTCTTGAGCAGGTGGTACTGTTTGCTGAAAGATACCAGTTGGAAGTGAATCCGCCTAAGAAACAGTACACCAACAGCAACCACAAGATCACCAGAGGCAGAAACAGAGCCATTCAGGGAACTGGACGACTATATTGTAAATCGTGCAAAACTGACACGTATTTCACATAGGATTGTAAGAGGCCAAAATCCGGCCCTTATAATATCTCTTGCCTGATCAGGGGACCGATAAAAAAACATGACCCCCAGGCAAATGAACAAAATCTTAGTTACCCTTCCATTACTGAGCAAGTAACCGTTGGCAATCAAACCATACGGTGCCTGTTTGATTCGGGCTTAGAATATTCAGCTTTAGTTTGTTCATCTTTGGTGAAGGCCCACCAATACACTGGACAATTTTTTAGAAATACAGGGGCCTCCGAAGAGTATAAAGCCTATGCTACTTCCGGTCGCGGAAATTTATGTTTCCACCCAATATGTTTGTGGAAAAATCAACGCAGCAGTGGTAGACGACTTAGTCTATCCTCTCATTTGAGGGAGGAAATACGTGTTCCTTGGAGATCCCTCAGGTGACTCCAGGCCAACGCAAAAGTTAGAGAATCCATGACACACCTCTGCAGCCGATGAGTTGTCATTTTTACACAGCCTGAATATTTCAGAGCTGAAGCAGGCACAAAGGGCCGATCAAACCTTAAGGCCTTGCTTTTCAAAGTTGTATGGAAATTACTTCCATACTCCGCGGGAGCATATTACAGGGAGAAAGGTTTGGTATATAAACGGGTGGGGAAGAGACAGCTAGTTGTCCCATTACCCTTTCGCACCCGCCTCATGCAGGAAATGCTTTTAACCATGCCCCATCCCATTAAAGGTTCATATACCCTGGTAAGGCATATTTCCCTGAATTACCTCTGGCCAGGCTTGCGACATGATGTTCGACAGTTTGTGCGAAATTGCTCCGTTAGCCATAGCACAGACAACCAGAAGGATGAAATTACGAAAAAAAGAGTCTGAGCAGAGTAACCAACAACCAAAGTTTGATAACTCGTACCTCAACTCGGCATTTATGTGTAGTAAAGCAGAGTTACGACGAGCACAGATGGAAGACATTACTTTAGCGCCATACTCTGAACAGAGTCAGCTAAAAATAAACCATACTTGAGCTGGAACTTTCCACAACAAGGATGGGATTATTTTTCGACGGAAGAAGCAAGATAGCAACTCGTGGTGCCTCAATAAGACCCTCCGTCATGAAAGCGGCTCATGTATCATCATCAGGAGGACATGTTTCAGTAGTAAATACCACGAGTAACCTTAAGGAGGATTACTTCTGGCCTAGACGGTGGGCAGATGTGCGTGAGTACATTGAAAACTGCACACACTGCCAAGCGAGAAACTCAGTCACTCGCCACCGAGATAAAGGAAGAGAGGACAACTCTATGAGAGAGAGAGAGAGAGAGAGAGAGAGAGCCCGGTAGACAGTAGAACGAACCGAGAAGTGTTCGTCCATAGCTAGATATTCTACAAATCTCTTAGGAGAGGGTGTATATGTGACAAAATGGACGACCTCTATCGATCTTCGGTTCTCTCCGGCAGTATCGGTACATTTTTGGTACTGATTTTTATTATGTGCTGTCAATTATCGCACTTTTCGTTCTTTCTTTCTTTCTTCCCTCGTTTTTTTTCTGCTAAGTAGCAGATATGTGATTTTATCAAATCACCCTGTAGGTGATAAATATCACATTTGCAAGGAGCGACTGGTATGATACATCACATTTGCTTGGCGCTACCCAGATTTGTTGGTTATAGGCGCGGCAGATTAACACGTACATCGGCCAGCGATATCGGCTTAAATTACCAATAAGACTCGGAGTTTGCGTACTCAAACGACAGGTAACGAAATTACTGTCTGTTTGACACATGTGGGCAGAGAAGAGTGATATAATCGCTTCCAGTCGCTTGGTTGAAAGTCATCATGGATTTATTACATTTTAGACAATATGAGTCTACAAATGAGTTTGTGAGAGTGTATGCAAGACATCATATTACCGTATATGGGAGACGTGACCTTGTGCAAAATATTTCCATGTAGGAAATATTTTTGAAAGTGTCACGCCCGACCTGTTTGAAATGATTGGATCTTTCTGATTAGATTCATAACATCATTGGAGGGAATGTAGGCGGACAATTTCACAGTTTTATTTCTCCGTGATTTGCACTCTCGCCAAGAACACCTCAGAGTGAAGAACTAGATTCATAATTCCTATTTGTTAACCGGACCTTTTATTGGAGAACCAGATAAGCACAGAAAATATCTTTCAAATTTTAATAAGGAACACCGGAACTAGGAAACTGAAGAAACACGGAGTCAGAAGGGGCAATCTATTGTAAAATTAAAAGAAATCCCAGACACGTGTAAGAGAAAGATTCGTCTCTTATTCATCTGTGTGACGAGTCTGTAGCCAGGATTGGCGTAAGTTGTGATTTACATTTCATATTTTATTACTAACATGTGAACTAACATATATATGTATATATTACCATGTGAAGTTTAATGTGTGAAACTCGCTATTGGATGTCAAAGTCATTTGGGGCTGGCAACCTCAGTATCTAGAATGATGATTTATGAACCACCACTGCAAGGGCTGGTGATTGCTTTATTGATAGTTTCGTAAGGATAACTAAAAGCATAAAGTAGTTCCAGGTTCCCTATGGAGCAGGGAGGGAAAAAGGAAAGAAATTGTTTACATTCTAAGATGAAGACTTACATTTTCAAAGCGGTGTAAATGTCCCAATAAACATATTCACTTAAAAAGTATTGTAAGTTTTCAAGCTTTAAACCAGTGTAAATGTCTATGTGAAAATATTATTTTTAATTAATAGAAGTTTCAAACTTTTCCACAAGTGTAAATGTAAATGAAACATAAATGAATTTACATTGTGAACACTTTTCAAACAGTGAAGATGTAAATGTAAAACATATTATATCTGTACGTTTAACCTTTTCATATAAATGTAATGTAAAGCTAAAGCTATTCAGTTTAAATGTAAAGGAAGTTTTATCCCTAGGGATTAAATTTAATTCTCATCAAGGGTAAATTCTGACATGGGATGGTAGAATAGAAAAGGGGGGGGGGGGGGAAAGGGCACATAAATGTGTCGGAAAAACGCCATATTCAGAATAGCGTTTCGTTTCTATTTCTATTACCAGTTATTGGTGGTACCAGCAGAAAGTACTGTCTCTGGAACCAGGTGAAGGTAGAAGTGGACTGACGTTTTGCGAGACGCTAACATAAGAGGGTCTTATAGACAGTCGCAGAATCAGCTTAGCCGTTATTCCTTGACGTTCTGGGAACGTGCGGCACCTGAACTTTGATCAAAGACGAGCGAGAGCATAGTGAAAGGAACCGACCCAGCGGGAGAAGAAACTACCATTGGCAGCTAAGAGAAAATATCCGCTGCCAAAAGTGACCTCCTTTATTCAGTTAAATCCTATTCAAGTGATGAAACCTTTTCCATAAATATTAAAATTATTTTCGAACAGTTAAAACCTATCATGATAATTACATTTTTTTATTTGTAATGTTACAAATTTAACTTCGATTAAATCCTGTTAAATGTACTACATGTGTGTCTCAGTGAAAGTTACCAAAGACAAACTCGAAACAGAGCTACCTATTATAATAATAATTCCACTGATTAACTCAGGGGTGGGTACTTAACGAGCTAGAATAAACCATTGCTTAAATTCTTCATAAAAGTGTCGGCAGATTATAGAATTAACGTGCTTAGCGACAACCAGCATTGTTTTCGCTTATCTTGTGAATACTTACATGTGATAGAAGCTTTACTACTCTCCTATCTACATTTCTGCCAAGAGTAATCTTGTGTAAAGATAGACTCCATTGAAGCCTATAATAGATACTCTTGAGTTTTGGCCACTGTTGGACCACTACTGCAAAGCAGGGGAGGCAAAACCGTAACAATTATAGTATTCTCATTCTTGGAGTATTGACAGTGAGCTCATCTAGATATGTGGTATTATTGTTTGGTTTTGTTTTGTAAACGATATTCGTCACATCATGAATTATATCCTAGTTGTTTCCAGGCATGTTGTTGTTGTTTGTTGTTGTTTAACTAGAGCTGCTGAGCTTCTCGCTCTTTTGCAGCAAGTACCAAGTTGAACACTCTTGGTATTATCTACACTGTAGATCTAGGTTTTTCCTGTTGCTTTTCTGCCATTCCGAAACTGTTGCATTTTCTCCAGCTTGGCTTGCGTTTGAAGGATCGTCACATCTGATCCCAAGCTAGGGTCGTGATTCGATTGAAATGTCTTACACTTTGATCTGAGTGGTCTGCCCTGTGACAGGGCAGATAGAAATTCTTTCTATTTCTTGTCTACGCCCACTTTGCTGTCTTATTGCTTTTAATAGCTCTATTCTGTCCCTAGTCCCGTCAATCTCGAAAGGGCCAGGCTAAGTCCACCTCATTCAACGAGGAAATAGCCGCATTTTTGCCAAATGTCTTTTATTTAGCGATTCTTGGGGAACGGCAAGTACCCTGTCCCTTTGGATACGGGGAATTCTCTGCCATTTATTTTATGCCGTCCTCCGTTTCATCCCGAACGCCAGACGCTCGTATAACGGGAAAAACTTTGCTAATATTACGTAGCTTCTCGTCTCGCGCGGCCGGGGGCTCTCGCCCGTAGGTCTGTGACAAAACGTTTGTTCATGTACTTTTGAGCCCCTCTCTCACTCCTTCATCCGCTTTTTATTGTGCATATTTTATGGACCTTGATTCATTTTTTTGCTGTGACCACTCCTAGACTTTCGCCAGGTGAACCGTAATAACACCAGGTAAATTAAACCGGTCAGCGGATAATACGTTTATCACCTTAGGCGTCTAGCCACCTTTGATTGAGACGATCTGTGTCTACCCAATGTAGTCGCGCACGGTCGGTGAAAAGAAAGCCATATTGTCTGTCTGATAAATCCGTCTAGGGGGATCTACGCCAACACTGGTGATAATTAGATAATCTCTTTCGCTGGCCCGTCTAGGTATAAATATTACCGATAACCTGTCTGGGGAGATTATGTTGGGGCAGGAATGAGCTCACAAATTTCTGTGTGAGTTTGCATAAAGATGCAAACGGAAGTATTACATCCTTATTAGAAAGAGGTCATGCGTTGGAATTTTAAAATATTTCAAAACATGCGGGGGGGGGGGGGGGGGGGGATTTAACACCCCGACCCATATAGTCTAAAGAGCTCACCATTGGTTTAATTTGAAAGCCGGAATAGACTTCGACTTCCATTGGCAAATTCGTCGGAAGTACAATCTTGGATTTGAACCGAGAAATGGAAATATAATTTAGAGAAATCGGAGTCACAGATCAGACTGCATCGCCACCTCAAGCTAGCAATTCACCAGAGCCATAAAAGGATCGGACTAAGAATTCCAAAATTATAAGTGACAGATCGAACTGTTTAGGCAACTTTAAAACTTAAAAGTAAACCCGCACTTTTTAAATACTAAGACTGGAAACTTAAAGGACCAAGATCGATGTATTTGGGCAACTTTAAAACGTTAAAGCAAACCCGCATTTTTAAATACAAAGACTGGAGACCTGCGGAATCAGATCACCCGTCATAAGAGGAATATTAAAATTTCCCAGACTAAGTGATTCGAAAGTATCAACGTGCTGTGTCCATTTTAACTGTGCCAGGAGATTGTGTCCCCAAAAGTTACTTTGGGGTAAGTGTAAACATTTATTTTACGAATGTGAATTTGACATGTTGTCCTTGCTAAGTGGTTATATATGAGGCTGGCAACTTCAACATATGGAAATAGTGTATTCATAACCCACTACAGCAAGCGCTGGTGTTTGTTATATGCTAATTCGCTCAGAAACGCGGAAGTAGCAGCAACCCCAGATTACGAATGTAGCAGTGATGAGTGATGATTACATCACATGTGCTTAAAGTTTATAATATCATTTTGTGAGATATATGTACCTTGTTAATTGTAATTCAGGCAAATAATTGCATTTCGCGCTGTACAAGCACATATTTCCCTAGTTTAATACCCAGAAGAATGTTGGTCATTTCTAATCATCTTCCCTGAGTTACGCTGTGTATATGTGACAGGTTATGAGAATCGACCACCTTGATCAGTCCGCTGTATTCCCACCGTCACCCCTCAATCTTTTTTAATCAACTCGTCCAACGTGGGTTCCCACCTTTGCTTCCCTCATTAGCATACACGGGTCATTGCGCAAAAGCCATGCCCTTTCGCTAGCTGTCTTACTTATAGTTTAGCCACGCCTACCTGTCTTCTTTCACCCGCATTCATAACAACTATTCAGATCTCTAACTGTCTTTCATTCAAAAGGGGACGGGCTAAGTGCGTTTGCCTGAAGCGCGATGAAACTAGAGCCGTTAACTGAATTATCACGCGAGCGATTGGGAAATCGTTGAATAGTGACAGATCAGACAATTAACGCGTGTAGAAAGAGAACGGGTCGTTAATTGTAGAATCAAGGGCGATAAGACAGAAGACGTACCTTTGATTGGTTACATTTGACAGGGGGAATTAAGCGAATGCAAAAAGGGGCGATAACCACATTTGCCGACCACATCCGTTTGTTCGTGTTCCCAGGGGACGCAATTAGCTACAGAGAGAGACGGGATCAAAAGACGTCTGCTCGCTAGCAAACGTCTATGTGGTCGGCAAAGGTGCGCAGAAAATCTTTAATTCGGGAATCGAACAGTGGATTTGCCCTAACATGGCCGTAGGTGCGAATTTTCGCACTAAGGAGGGAAAAAACAGCATTTATGGATATATACCTCGTCTCCCCAAACTCAGATAGTCGCTGCAGAAAGATTTTTGAAATATATCTAGCTATTATAGAGCCATATTACAATTGGAATACTTAAAAACGTGGAGATAATTCATTTTTTTCTGTGTTGTGGTAAATATATATCAGCATTTAAGTGATTTAACGTGTTAATGTTTTTTTGATTATATTTCACTGGGATTTTCTGTGTTAATTGAATAGCGTATTAAATAACATATAGCTAATTTTTCCAGCTGTAAACGTAAATTTAATTACTCGCTATTCCCCAGTAAGAGATGCTTTAATTAGTTTTAAGACGCTAGGCGATTGATAATTGATGGAATTCAATTTACTTCTATTCATTATGTGTAATTTTGTAAACTACTAAGTGTTTTATATCACGTGTTAAAAGCGATAAGATAAGCTAGGCACTTGTGGTTTTAAATATAATTTAATATCGGAGTGGTTAAAGAGGTCTTACCTAAACGCGTGTTAGATTGGGATATTTATAATATTGTTAAAATGGGAGCCGCGCTAGCGTAGTGGTTACAACACCGCTCTGGCGACCGGGTGATACAGGATCATACCCGGGCGACGGCATTTGAGGATTTTTCGTCGACCGGGATTTGGACTGGATTAACTCGAGACCTGGCGAGGACATTTGAAGGAGTGTCGTCGACCAGGGATTGGCGGCTCCTGAGCCGACCCAGCTGCAATGGGTACCTACGAAATCGGCGAGTATTTGCCTGAATGGTGAGGGACACCTGTCTCTGTACAAGAAATAAAGGGATACTCACGTAAAATCAATGTCAGTTTAGACATAAATAATAACCTGAGATTTCGCCTCGAGTATTAGCGGGCGTACGAAAAAAAAAAAATTGTTAAAATGTTTGTTTTTCTTCCAAAAAAATCTAGGCTGGTCATAACCCTGCGATCTAGCGGTCTTATGGTCTTACGGTCTTATGTTCTTAAAACATCCAGAGAATATTGTGGTCGAATCTTCGTGTTGTGACCCTGTGCGGTCCACCTTCTCCATTCATGAGAGTGGTCAAAAATAAGAATACTAACAATAATTTTTAAAATTATAACTGGAACAGAACAGAACCAGACATTTTTCCATATATAGATATTACTAGCCTGCTGTGGCAGAATTTATATCACTATTTTTCTAATATATGACAGTGAGTTTTTTCAACGGGATTACACTCAAGAGAACTCAATGGTCATACTCGGCCATCACCTCAGAGAACAGCCGATGAGTATCACTCTTTAATTTCTCATCACGCCACAGAGTTTTTCAGCCACCAGCGGCTAGACAGCACCAGAACAATATATACCTATTTCTTCATATGACAGTGCCACCACAAAGAAAACTTATCCCAAACAACTAACTGCAGTGAAAAAGAGAAATATCCAGGAAAATAATTAACGGATCAACTTCAGCGACTACCGGACAATAACAGTCAGCAAAACCGGATAGTCTGGGGCTGAAATTGGCAGAGAATATGACTCTGAATTGTCTTAGTACCTGTTAGAGTTTAATTCCATCGAATGCCTGCGACAACGATTGGGTAAGCAAATATAAAAGTGGCCACTGTATGTGTGAAGTGAATGAACGGAAAGAAAGAAACTTATTTTCTGATGTTACCATCAGTATACTTATTTTCTTCTTTGTTTTTTTTTCCCCTCACTAATCTGCATAGTCACGGGCTAGATTAAATTAGGAACCTGTTCTTTTCCCATACTGACTATTTCATACCTTATTGTTAAAATTGATCTCTTGGGTTAATTACCTCTGTTAGGATCTTCTTTTTTTTCCTTTACATGAATTTGTCTTAGTTGAAGGGAGATAAAATGAGTGAAGGGATGCTTTGAGAAAAGGGAGGAAACTCCTCATATTTCGGTTGGTGGATAATAAGGTTGGATTTGGGTTAAGCAGATGTAGTGGGTTATCAGTTATGGTTTAGTAAATTAGCATGTATGATTTTGGTAGTAAGCTTGTAAAGAAGAAGGTATGGTATTCAGTCAAAAACAGCAAAGGGAGATAATGTAGGATTGGGACCCTTGCGGGTTTTAAGTGAGTTGAGAGAAAAAGTATGCACGGGAAAGTCGAGATGCGTGAACACAGTTTAGGGGGGGGGACGAAGATATGTTAGAACGGGAATTTGGCAGTTGATATTGAGATGCGCTAGGCGTAAGAGTCCGGTCTAAGTAACCAATGTGGCAAGAGTAAATTTTCTCTGGACTTTGTGTTTTTTCTTGGACATTGGTGTTAGCTTAGCGTTAGCTTAGCTAACTCTGTGACTTTATTTATTTTAATTTGGTTCAGTAACCAAGAAGAAAGGTAAAATAACAGTGTAAGAGTAGTCAAGTAGTTGAGTCTCCTGCCCCAGAGAGCCCCCAAGCCTATACAGAAGGAGATGGGTACACCACAGTGTCATACGACAAAAATGAAAAGCGCGTAGCGAAGAGAAAGCTACTGCTGATACAAACAGTGGACAGGCATACAAAGCCCAAAGAAAGTAGGTGGTACCAGGCGGAGAAGGTGTCACCAACTAAGAGGTCACCAATCAAACCCCAAGACGTACCACTATCGCCTAGGGTGCACATGGCGGAACCTTCCTCGAAGTATGAGTCTATGCCCATTGTAGACGAGCCAGAACTGAACGAGGCCCAACCTGATGGTCCCAGCCAGTCTTCAGAGATGTCACAAGAGAGACTGTACCCCAGTTGGGCGACAGCGACAGATGATGATGCCATGGACGCGATGATGTCCCAAGCCAACCTTTTTGTAAACGGCAGGGACTTCTCAGATGTCAGTGAATGAGGCAAGCTCTACAAGTTCTTCTTCCCTATGCACTGAGGCCCAGTGCAGACAGACCTGTCCCGTTTCCAAGTATAGGAGAGCTTCGGTTGCACCTACCACAGAAACAGACAGTGAGCTACCGGTGTGCGGAGAAATGAACTTTTTTCTTTTGTCTTACAACGTTGATGTAATTTTAAAAGTAAACTGTGAAAACACCTATAGTTTAGGGAGTGTAGCTTATATTTTAAGAGTTTGTGTTTTTAATGTAAATAGTTTGTGTTATTTTAGTTTTTACTGTTTGGTTACACACAAAGACACACCGCACAAACTTGTAACTTGAATGCGTACTTGTATTATTAAGCAGCCACCCCCCCCCCCCCCCCCCGTGGCGGGAGGATGTAATAGCGCGGTCTCGCCCGCGCTTGGCCCAAATTATCAGGGCAGAACGACAAATAGCCAGCCCCCAGTCACTATTTTGTCGAGCAGTCAAACTACGGCAACCATTCAGCCCCTAGGCACTGCTTTGTCAAGCAGTGTAAACATGAATTTGTCCAGTGGCTTAGCCAAGACAGGTGGTCAGCTCACAGTCATCGCCCTGTCGGGTAGGCTATGTGTAACAAGTGACCAGCCTACCACTTTGCCAGGTACATCTATTATAACATGTGACAAATTGTTAGCTAGCACTCTGTTGAGTAGTTTAGGTATGACAGGTGGCCCGCCCACAGTCACCACTTCGTCTAGTAGTCTAGGTATGACAAGCGGCCTGCTCTCAGTCCCCGTTTCGTCGAATAGTTTAGATGCGGCAAGTGACCACCCGGCCGCTTTGCCAAGTAGACAGTTTGCAACAAGTGGCCAACCCTCAGATACCACTTTGTCAAGCATCCTAGTTGTTATATCCCTCAATAACAATGGTTTGAGGAATAAACTAGAGCATTTTATCAAATTGATTAAAAAAGATAAACCGGATTTCTTGTTTTTACAACACACCGGGATTACTTCTGATTTTCATGCTAGTCAGATAGTAACTAAATTAGGACTTAAACATGGTTGGTTCGCCCTAGGCATCAGCCATGGTAGTGGTGTAGCCATTCTACAAATTAAGGAAGACTGGGAAGCAGTACATTATAGAACAAACAGTTGTGGCAGAACTGTCATAATTCAAATAAAAAACAAACACGGCAGACAAGACATACACACACTCATAAATATATACGCACCAGCGACGCGACTTGACCGATCTAGTTTCATGACATAACACGACATCCTGGCAAAACATTATAAAGGGACTAGGAAAATTTTAGGGGGGGGACTTTAATTGTGTCCTGTCTGACCTAGATCTGTCTAGAAACTCCGCGGGAGCACAGGCACGAGAAAAGTCTTCCCTTTTACGACAGATAAATACTATGCTAGACGAACACGACCTCTCGGACGTCTACAGAAAAATAGAACTTCATAAACAAACCTTTACACACTTTGATAAAGTAAACCCATACTTTAGACACGCCTCGAGACTGGATAGGATCTATGCTTCTAGTGACTACAATATATACAAAACACACCATATAGAAAGTACTCTTAAATTTACAGACCACAAGGCAGTTTATACATCTTTAGGCACGGGACACACGCACAAACAAGTAAAGAGATCCCTGCATTGGAAATTTAACAATAATTTACTTAAAAACACTCACTACACAGAACAAATAACACAACTAATACAAGGTTACGCACAAGACATTCCCAAAAACAACATAGCGCAATAGTGGGACATATTAAAAAATACAATAAGAGATAGAACACAGATTTTGGCCACACTTATACACAGGAAGTTTAAAAAAGAAGAGGGGATTTTAGAAGAAGCAATTAGTTTAACCAAAAGTTTAGACAACACGAACCCTCACATCCATACCTTAGAAGAACAGTTAGATCAATATAGGCAGTATACCTACCAGGGAGCATTACTTAGGACAAAATTAAATACTATAACGCAAGAAATCCCTAGTAGACAATATTTAGCAATAGAACAGAATGTTCAACGCAGTAGACAGATACATGAAATAATAGACATGAAAGGACAACAGAAAACAGACAACACCAGCATTAGTCACGCCTTCTTTAAATACTACAAGCAATTATATACTAAAGAAGGAACTGACGCAAGCATACAAAATAAGTTTTTACAATACACAAAGTGTTTAAGTGAAGAGGAAAGTGAGAAGCTAGATCAACCTTTAACTTTAGACAATTTGCAAGAGACCCTTAGTACTTTCCAAAAAGATAAAGCACCCGGACCACATGGGTTAACTGCAGAATTTTACAGGGCTTTCTTCCCCTATTTAGGGCCCATCCTAATTAAAATGTTTGAAGAAGCTTTTCAAAAAGGGGAACTCCCGGATAGTTCAAATCAGTCCTATATTACCCTAATACCTAAGGACAGTAATGACAAAAAGTCAATCAAGAATTTTAGACCCATCTCCCTTTTAAATACTGATTACAAAATTCTAGCTGAAGCACTCACTCTGAAGCTTAAGCCACATATGCATAACATGATACATGAAGATCAGCAGTGTAGTGTACAAGGTAGGAACATTTGTAGACACACACACTTCATAAGAGATTTAATCACATACACGCATGATAGGCAGTACCAGAGCGCCATATTATCTTTAGACCAGGAAAAGGCATTTGATAGAGTATCACATGCCTTCCTGCATAAAAGTCTTAAAGCAAATAACATAGGGGTATATTTTAGAACATGGATTAAAATTCTATATAAAAAACCTGAAAGTAGAATATTGGTTAACCACAGCTTAACCAAATCTTTCAAATTATCGAGGTCTGTGAGACAGGGATGTCCATTATCACCCCTGTTATATGTAATAACATTAGAACCTGTTTTAGAAAGAAAAAGACAAGATACAAATATCACGGGAACCTTCGTTCCCGGTAAAGGAGAGAGGAAGTTGTTGTCCTACGCCGATGATACGATATTCTTTCCAACAACAAAGGATTCTATAAAAAATATATTAGAGGTTTTTACAGAGTTTGGATACGCTAGCGAATCCAAACTAAATATTCAAAAATCTAGTATAATGGGAATAGGTAGATGGGGCAATAGATCAGATTTCCCATTCCAATTAACACAAGTAAATAAAATCAAAATTTATGGGATAAATTTTTCTTTCAATCCGCAAGACCCCAACAAAGAAACATGGACAAAATTGTTAGGAAAAATCCAAAGTATGCTTGAAATTTACAAATACAAAACAGCCACCATTTTCGGAAGAAGCGTTATAGTAAATTGTTTTATTATGCCAAAAATAATTTACATAGCAAATATACAGATTATACCTAAAATGATAGTAACAGAAATAAATAAACTAATTAGGGCCTTCATTTTTAGAAACACTTGGTACAGTATAAAACACGTAACTCTAATACAACCTAAAAACAGAGGGGGGATAGCCCTACATGATATTAACACCAAAATAAAAGCCTTAAGGATTAAATACATAGGAGAAGTTATAAAAAGCCCAGGTCTATACCCACTGGCACACTACTATATTGGGTTAAGATTATCCAATTTTTGTAAACTGAACAATAATCAACCCCATTTTTGTTGGTACACCACCATCCTTTAACGCAGTATGTCTACAAAATTTAGAAGGGAATAAACATTTAATAAAGCAGGACACCAAACTTATATACAAACTTCTAGTCACAGCACAAGAATCACCCCTGAGCACACGAAGGGGGTACAACCTTTTCATAACTGACTACACACAGAGTTTCACAAACATTCATACAATAGACGTCAGACCATAAGCAAAAGAAGTCACTTTCAGACTACTACACAGTTTAACACGCTTGCTAATAAATCATTAACAAAGGCAAACAGATTAGCACCAACATGTAAACTGTGTAGGGACAACATCATAGAGACAGAGGACCACTTGTTTTACACACGTAAGACAGTGGTCCCTACTTTAAACAAATTAAGGAAATTAATAACCTCCAACACACAACAAACACTGAATTTGTACAGAGCAGTCATGTTTAACACATTACCACAGATGTCGAGACGGACAGAACTTAAACTACTGACTTTACTAGCTGACTTTAGATATCTTGCATAGACATGTAGAAATAGAGCTGTATATGACGGTAGACACTACGACAGTAGAATTTTTTCACTAATATATGAACACATGACACAAGACACAATAGAACAACTTTAACCTTTATTGACCCTTTGGTCTTTATACAAAGCAAGTAGCTTTGATTGTAAATACTATGTAAATATCCCTTTAACCTTTTCATTGTACCATAAATCATTTATGCTTCCATCTTTTTATCCTCTGTTAATCATCCGGGGTTTATTGTAACTATTACTCCTTTGTTTAAGTAGGGTTATCTTATATAAATATTGTTGTAGTTTTGATTTAATATTGATATTGTTAGAATGTTTGGAAATTTTTGGAAATGTTTGAAACGGTCTTGATTGGTAATATTGTTAATATTGTTTAATATTATGAATGAGAAATATCTAAATAGGTGATCAGCAACATGAACAATGTAAATAAAAGAGAGATAGAAAAACGCTCAGTATATTACTGATCATAAATTTGTGTACGTCAGTATTTTGTGGTGATAGTATTTATTCTGAGGACAAGATAGTTGTGAAAGAAAAGGTGTATTTCGATTGAGAACAAAACAAGGTATGTTGAACATTTTTGATCTATCAGTAGCATGTGTAGCTCAGCAGACCAGGTCTGAGCAGAGAAGAATAATAGACGAAAATCTTGACAAAATGACAGCCCTGGCGGTATGGCCAGTTTTCTCTCAGTGAGATATACCAAGAGACATAAAAAAAGAAAAACATAGAAAAACAGACAGTCAGCATGGAAGAGAGACAAATGAAGTTTCTACCTGAAGAATTAAATGACATTGTGATAGCTGAAATAAGCAAGTAGTAAGAAGACAAGAAAAATGGTAGTTTGGAATATTGAATACTTTTGTTGCTGAAGAAGCTGTTGTTATGAAAGACTGCTAACCTTGTTAATAAAGGTCGACCTTTGACATCTTCACTGCTATTCTTCTTCTTCTTCTTCCGTCCTTAGCCACCGACCGTCAAAGCAGTCAGTGGCCATTACACCTAGTGGCGTCTTAGGGCAACAGCAGATAGGTTTTCTTTGCCATTGTTTCCCATCACGCCTATTGGCGTCTTTAGGGCAATGGCAAATCAATCCATTTGCTGTTGTTTCCGTAATCGAAGTGACTGGCAAACGGGTGATCAGCCCGTTGGTTTCACTGCTATTACTCAAGTGAATTCGTTTGAACCAACAGAGAGTATGAGAAAATATTTTTGTCAGTCTGAGAGAAGGAAGTTTGTCACATTTACCTTACTACATACTATCTACTGAAAGGGCAGTGGTCCGAACCTTCTAATACGATCAACGGCCACAGACCAAGAATGGTGCGCGTGACCAGCCCTACACTATGATAGTTCAAGAATCTTTTATAAATCAAGACAGCCTCCCCTCAGATGTCAGTTTGGGCATCATATATTAGGTACGGTTGCATCAAGTATTTTCGTATCTAGCCCTACATCGGTCACAGACTATTTTGGTGCACCTGACCAGCCCTATATAAGATAGAGATATAAAAGACTACAGACAGAACGAAGGTCAAGTTCACTAAGAAGAGATAAATCAGAAAGAATCCGGCGAGCTAAAAAAAAAAACAAATTAAGACAACACAGAAGTCAAGTAAAGTGAAGCGACATCAAGAACAACGAAGTCTATCCAAAGCATCACGAAGGTCAAGTTCATTAAGAAGATACAAATCAAAAGAATCCTGCGAGCTGAAGAAACAAAACAAGACAATATAGAAGTCAAGTGAATCGACATCAAGAACAATGAAGTCTAGCCAAAACATCACGGAGGTCAAGTTCATTAAGAAGATACAAATCAAAAGAATCCTGCGAGCTGAAGAAACAAAACAAGACAATATAGAAGTCAAGTGAATCGACATCAAGAACAATGAAGTCTAGCCAAAACATCACGAAGGTGAAGTTCACTATATCACCCGACAACCGTCAGAATGCAGGCACGCATGAGATAACAATCTGAATGATCAACTGGCCCAACGCGCAAAAATAATAGTACACAGCCGTATAAGACAAAAATTGTGTTGATTAATTCTGAAATACTGGAGGAACAAGTGTTTATCCCAATCAAGAAAAAAAGATGATGTAGCACTGAAACATTTAGAGACAAATTATTAGAGTAGTCAGTTAAATTATGAGAATTAGATGGATAATTACAAACACAACGTTGCCGAAAAATTGTAACGCATAAAAATTATAAGTATTGTGCATAGATATTGGTTAGTAATTCTCTTACAGGTCAACCAAGAGATTAATATTGCTTCTTTACAGGTGTTTCTATTAATACTAACACATGTCAAGACAAGATGCAACAACAACAACAACTTACGGTGGGTTTGGATCCCAATGTGGCTGCTCTTGAGCAGGTAGCCAAGGCAATGACTGCCATTAGAAATGAAAGTAGGTTCCAGAATATCTGGAACAGCATAACACCATATTTAGGGAATCCTACTTTATGTAGAAAATGGTTGCTCGAGATACAAAGATATTGCACTTCGGTCAATATGGACCAAGGTGAGTACAAACAAGTTGCATATCTTTCCTCGTGTGGGTTAGTAGTAGATTTCATAAGACGCAGGTTTGACACTCTCCCAGACGAGACATGGGAGGAGTTTAGGAAAGAACTAATAAGGACATATGCACAAATTACGGATGCATCATACGCCTGGACTTTGCTGAGGAGCATACAACAGCAAGTAGGAGAACCTATTCAAATGTTCAGCGACAGGTTGTTAAACCTAGCTGAAGAAGTTTTCTTGGGGCAACAAATTAACCAACAAGAGGTGGAAAAACAGTTAGTGGGCATATTCGTCGATGGGTTGAATGGAATACCAATTAAATTACATCTCCTCAGGAAGGACCCACAAAACTTGTCACAGGCCATTGCACTCGCTACAGCCGAAGAGAACCTCAGAAGAAGATTGGACCTCAGGCTTGGTAGAGTAGTTCCATGCGAAGAAACACAGGAAGAACCTATGGAGATAGGACATTGTCAACAAAGAAGGATAGAAAGACGAAGGAGAGGAACAGAAACGTCTTGTAGATCAAGACAGGTAGACCGCAAGCCAATCGTGTGTAATGCTTGCAATAGGCTGGGACATAAAGCCTATGCGTGCAACTATAGGCCACCAGAGCCGCAGCACCCAGTAAGGAGAGTTGAGACCTTTAACCCGAAACATAGTAGACAACACAATGGACAACAATATTACAACCATTCCGAAAAGAATAGACAAGGGAATGAAGAGAGGGAGACTCATCAGAAAGATAGTACAATCACATGACAAGACGGAGAAAGGATATATTGATACAACAAGTGGAAGACAACCGCAAGTGCATAAGATAAGAAGGGCACAGGGTAGATATGATGCCCAACCATACCACAGTCAATGGGAAAGAGTACATCATCATAGGAATTGGGTTGACAAGGGAGGACGTCAAAAACAAACATGTCAAAAATAAAGAAATAGGACATACAGTAGCAGTAAGAGTACATTCCCACGTTTTAATAGCAACTATGGATCAGGACATTGGGACAGCTTGAATAGGAGAAGAACTAGAATATATGTGAGGAATTTGGTTGGAAAAATCAGGAGAGGAAAGCCAATAGAAATAAACAACATCAATGTTGGTAACCAACAGAAGTGCCAAATAAGAACACTGAACCGTTGGCAAATGAAGGTAGAACCGCTAGGAGTGTGGAGAAAGATAATAGGATCTTGCCAACAAAATGTCACAACAAAAGAAGGTAATAGGAATAGACCATGGACAAGTCAAGTTAGAACAACAGTCCAGAAACAGGAAAACATACAGAGAGACAGGGTCAGTGTTGGTACACAAACAGAAGTAACTACGAGAGGAGACAACTGGGTAGTCCAAATGACCAAGAGCGACGAGGAAATATATATTATTTCCAGTGAGATCATAGATAGCGACGGTAGACCAACACTAGCGCGGGAACAGATTGTTACGAGAGTACAAGTCCATGCAGAACCGGGAACAACATCTGATCGGTTAACCCCAACCCCCCAAATCGTAAACAGGGAACAAGAGGAGATGGGCACATATAGGCCAGAAGAAGACAGGATACAAATATGGCAGGATACAGAGAGTAAACAGTACAATGAGATTCTAGAGGATACGACAACAATAAGAAATGAATGGAACGGTGCTGATAAGGAAATAGACGCACCGTACATAATACGAGAGCTGCAGAACAAAGAAACAGAGCACAGGAGCAGCAGCTATTGAAACAAATGGAGCAACAGATAGAGACTAAACAACAAAGTGGTACAAGTCAAACTCAGAACATAGAGGACACATCAGCTAAAGATTCAGATACGCAGGAAGAGATGGAGGAAGAGAATATAAGAGGGATGAAGAGACAGCGGTCGTCGTCATCAGACGATTCAGAAGATTACAGAAAGCAGCTAGCAAAGTTGAGTCATGTAGAAGAGGTCAGACTGAGGAGGAAGAGTAAGGTAAGAAATAGTGGTGTAGCGGAGATGAAGGACGTAAAGGTGTTTGTTCAATATATGGACAGGAAATTTGAAGAATTGAAAAAAGAGAAATGTAGTCATAGAGAAGTACAGGAGGAACAAGATAAAACGACCAAGGCAACGGGTAAATGGGAAATAGACAGTGTAGACCATGGAAGGTCGAGGAAGAATAAAGACGAAGAAGCAAATAAAGATAGAACAAAAATAGAAGAGTTAACTGCACTTTGTGCAGATTTAGAGAGGAAGTTGGAAGAGTTAGAAAGGAAACAGCAAATGAATAGACAGACATCGGAGAAAAAGGAAGATGTAACAGCACCTGGGGCAGGTGCTGATATAAAGAAAGCCTCTGAGAAGGCGAAACAGGAGGAAATTAACAAACATGAACGTAGAAGAAGTACAGATCGACGAGAATACCGATCTAAGAGTAGAGATGCTATGGAGGCAAGAAGAGATACGGATCGAGGGGATTTCCAATCCAAGAGCCGAGATAGGCTGAGAAATAGCAGCAGAGAGGAAGAGAGAAGTACGAGAGCTACGGATCGAGGGGATTGCCGATCCAAGAGCCGAGAGGCTAGAAAGGAGGAAAGAAAAATGAGTAGTAGCAGGAGAGACACTAGGACTATAAGTAGAGGTCGAGGCAGCGACATAGAACCTGAAAGAAACTCAGGGAGCACAAGAAGGGAAGAAATGGAAGGTAGAGAGAAAACCAGACAAAGTGTGGAAGAAGTTAGAAGAGTAGAGGAGACACAAAATGGTGATAAACTAGCGTTGGAGACGCTTAGAGCCAGAGAGGCTACGATGTTGAAGATCTTTGAACTAATGAGTAAGTAAGGTAAGAAGTAGATTAGAGGCCATGGTAGTATGGCGGAAATTATATGAAACGCCGAGGAGACGACGGCAGGAATAGTGGAGACTGAGATTGTGGTGAAGCCGCAGAGGAGGACGGCAATTATGGAGCAAAATGAGGTATGCAGAATGACGGAGTAATAAAGAAGAAAGAGATTTTGAGGAAGCCGTAGAGGAGGACGGCAGAAACGTGGAGTATTATTGTGAAAGGTGGAGAAATATGGAGAAATAAGGGAAAAACGAGATTTTTTAGAAGCCGTGGAGCAGGACGGCAGAAATATGGACAAATTGGAAGAATAGGAAAAAATGAAGTATGGAGAAATATTGAAATGGAGATTTTGGATGAAAGAAGGAGAGAAGTAGAAATTGCAGCGGGAGTCTAGTTGTTTGGAAACTAGATGCAATCGTTCTACACTGAACATAAAAGTGAGCTGAGTAGGTCCGAACGATGGACTACTGCAGTGGTGGGAGAGAAGAGGAAAGAGGCAGGGAAGCCATAGATTAATGGAGAGAGACGTAGAGAATGGAAAATTGAGAAGTCACAGAGAGGAGACGTAAAAGAATTACGAGATAACTAAAGGAGCATATGGAGAAACTATAGAGAATAAAGCGGTAGATGAGGACCATAGAGAAATGGCGAGGATATAGAGACAATGGATAATTAGAAGTGATAGTCTGGAGGGAGCTGATAACGGAGTTGAGGAAGATGCAGATTTGTTTTTTTCTTCGGCAGTTGCCAGAGTCTTGTGAAGACTTTGTGGGAAGTGAGTCTTCTCCAAGTTATAAGAAATAGAGAGTTATAGGGAGACAATAAGAAAGAATAATAAGATATAGAAAAGCTAAGGAAATGAGAATAGAGGAGATGAGTAATTATGTGGAGGAAACAGTACACATTTGTATATGGTTATGGGTTTCTTTTAACCACAAGGGAAGATGGAAATGAAATGTGGAAGACATATGACAAGTAGGAAAAGCCATAGACAAGGCAGCATATATATTTGAAGAAGAATTAAGTAAACGTTCTGGAGAGAACGAAAAAGAGGGAAACGAAGACATATAGGAAATTCCAGATTTATAAGGGGAAGACAAGATACACAAGAAAAGCGGATCGGAGATGAGGATGGACGATAGACATGGATGGTAAGAAAAAGAAAATGCACAAGGAGGAAAAATATGCAACAAAGAAGAACGATTAATGTGATAGGCGGAATTTCAAGATAATTCGCGTAGGCGGGATAATAAACTTGGGAGTAGATATAAAGGGATGGAAAATGGCTAATGAAGTTAGAAAGGTCTAGTAAGAGTAGTAAAGGAGCAAACGATAAGGTGTATTATGAAATGAGTTGTACAAGGTGTAATATGAAATGAATTGCAAATTGTAACATAAAAAGAGTTGTATTCAGTAAAATGTATAATATGAAACAGTTCCATAATGGAAAATGAATACTGAAATGGAAATTGTAGTCAGGAAGATGTGTGAGGTTGATTGGAAGTGGAAAATGGCGGGTCGCATTAAGATCAGTTGGTGTTTGGCTCATTGGGACAGAGGTTGGTGAAGAGAGGGGTGGAGTTGGTAGTGGAAGAGGGAAGGAAGAGAGTGAGTGGAGATTTTTCGGGAAATTTTCTCTGTGAGAGAAATTTTTTTTACATGGGGGTAGATGTGTGAACGGTGGTTTGGTTTTGATAAAGGGAAAGAGTGTAGAAAAATGGTTTAAGAAATATGAATGGGTGTAGATATAGACTATTTGTCTTAGTTGAAGGGAGATAAAATGAGTGAAGGGATGCTTTGAGAAAAGGGAGGGAGTGCAAAAGAGGAGTGTCCTCATATGGTTCGGCCGTTGGTGGAAAGAATTTAATAAGGTTGGATTTGGGTTAAGCAGATGTAGTGGGTTATCAGTTATGGTTTAGTAAATTAGCATGTATGATTTTGGTAGTAAGCTTGTAAAGAAGAGGGTATGGTATTCAGTCAAAAACAGCAAAGGGAGAT
Organism: Oreohelix idahoensis; assembly: GCA_024509875.1. NCBI lineage: Eukaryota > Metazoa > Mollusca > Gastropoda > Stylommatophora > Oreohelicidae > Oreohelix > Oreohelix idahoensis. Next base: position 505,229 of record JAMPIV010004852.1, on the reverse strand, counting down.
AATGTAGGATTGGGTCCCTTGCGGGTTTTAAGTGAGTTGAGAGAAAAAGTATGCACGGGAAAGTCGAGATGCGTGAACACAGTTTAGGGGGGGGGGGACACGAAGATATGTTAAAACGGGAATTTAGCAGTTGATATTGAGACGCGCTAGGCGTAGGAAAAGAAAAGGGTTTTCCCCCAAGTGTTAAAGTTAGATTTTGCAAAACGCGCTCAGCGTAAGATTTGTGTGAGAAAAACATACTCAGCGTAGGTGATCAGCAACATGTGCTGTGAATATAAGAGAGATAGAAAAACGCTCAGTATATTACTGATCATAAATTTGTGTACGTCAGTATTTTGTGGTGATAGTATTTATTCTGAGGACAAGATAGTTGTGAAAAAAGGTGTATTTCGATTGAGAACAAAACAAGGTATGTTGAACATTTTTGATCTATCAGTAGCATGTGTAGCTCAGCAGACCAGGTCTGAGCAGAGAAGAATAATAGACGAAAATCTTGACAAAATGACAGCCCTGGCGGTATGGCCAGTTTTCTCTCAGTGAGATATACCAAGAGACATAAAAAAAAGAAAAACATAGAAAAACAGACAGTCAGCATGGAAGAGAGACAAATGAAGTTTCTACCTGAAGAATTAAATGACATTGTGATAGCTGAAATAAGCAAGTAGTAAGAAGACAAGAAAAAATGGTAGTTTGGAATATTGAACACTTTTGTTGCTGAAGAAGCTGCTGTTATGAAAGACTACTAACCTTGTTAATAAAGTTCGACCTTTGACATCTTCACTGCTATTACTCAAGTGAATTCGTTTGAACCAACAGAGAGTATGAGAAAATATTTTTGTCAGTCTGAGAGAAGGAAGTTTGTCACATTTACCTTACTACATACTATCTACTGAAAGGGCAGTGGTCCGAACCTTCTAATACGATCAACGGCCACACCATATATGTTATCCATAGTTTGTTTTCACGTTTGTATCTATTTGCCACAAAATTGTGTGTACATGAGTGCAGTGTAACTTGTATTTTGTACAAGGAGAGAAAGTGCGTCTAATTTAAATATAGTCGTAAAGATAGGCTGGATTAGAGATATTACTCAATCCTAAAACTGTTCTTTTCTCTTACTCAATCACCCTCGAGATAAGACCTATTTCTTACGCCTTACTCTCACATATTTACCCCTATCTCCTCTGCTCGGGCGGGACCATAATTATCTCAGACCTATCTTATCAAGAATTACGACAGTATACTCAAGAATTTAATTATTCAGAGAGGCTAACTTTGGTGGGTGCACAGCGAGACAATGCGCCTATTAATCTTCCAACCAAGTGTACTTAGCAGGTGCATTTGTTGTTTTTATTTTGTGTAAAGTTCGTGGAACGAAGCTGAAAGACGACAGTTCTACGATAAAAGCAGGGAATCAACACTAACCGCCTAAATTGGACAAGTTGTGTGGAGATGTGCCCGCATCACAGAAGAATTGACGAACCACGGCTGCAGAACTCACTTAGGCCAGCTAATTTGTTTGTACAAGGAAACAGCAAAAGGACACATTTTCTATTTATATAAATATTCAAACCAAGTCTCAATGAAGACAAATTTTATTTACATCTAAAATACACACCATTTCATCGATATTTCAACCTGTAAAAACTAATTGATTATTACATTTGTTACATGTTATTTTAAAAGTAAACAATCACTGTTGATTCAGTTTTTATAGGAATGAAAGCAAACGTATAAGGAAGACTCTTTAATATATATCTATACATATATTTACATATAAAACAAATAATTATTAAAGAACTTCGCTGGATTTTCACCAGCTGGTGGCTTGAATGGGCTAAAACCATTGCTTAATTCTTCACAAAAGGCGACGGATCAGATATAAGTTAATAGTGCTCTACCCTATGCAGCATTGTTCTTGACTTCTGAATTATCTTGTGAATTCTGCCTTGGGAAAGAAGCGTCATTACCCTTCTATCTACAATTCTGCCAAGAGTAATCTTGTGCGAAGGTAGACACCTTTGGCGACCCATTTTAGATACTCTTGAGTTTTGGCCACTGGTGGAACACTACTGCAGAGGTAAGGGAGGCAATCCGTGACAAGGTCTTTCTCTGCATTTGTTTTATCTGGTGCACGTGCGAAAGCCACCTGCAGACTCTATCTTACTATTTAAGCCAAGCGTCCCTAGCACTCTTTACCATTTGTCTCTACGAGGATCTTTGCTGTCTAGCAAAATTTAGTAAGTTGACAGCTTATAACAGTTTTAGTGTGGACTTTGATTCCTTGCTTGGTAAGTACACCAGTTTTTTTTTAAATTTAATTTATTGGGGTTTTAGCTTATTCACATTGAGTCAAGATCCCGTGTTACTTTATTTCCTCTTTAATATATCTATTTCTTAAAGTAAAGTAATTTTTGTGTGACCGGGAGTTTCTGATCTTTTTTTTTAACTAAGCACGCTACCAATTTAAACTCCGCTAAGAGCTACGTCAAAGGAGCGGATCTTTCGTGAGACAGAAGTGTGAGCTGATATATATTTTATTTGACTAAAGTTTTCCATTTGGACATGTGTATAAACAATTCTGTAAAGATTTTCGCTGATATTTTGGGTTTGAGTGCAGAGCTATTTGGTAATATCACCCTGTGGCAATTCTAATGTTGGGTAAATATCTATTGGGCCCTCGCTCAATTCCCGTTCGGAGTAATTCCTAGTTTATATTTAACTTGTTGAACACTTAACGTTTGTTTCGCCTGTTACCATTGGGTAGGGCAGGAGGGAGTGTGAATATTTTAGCCTTTACACGCCGCGGCACAATCGTCGCGCGTCTTGGAGAACGATTCACGCATGACTGAGTTTACCTGTGTGAATAGTTAAGAATCAGAAAGGGTAGAGAAGGTATGTGGTGTATTTTGATCTAGTGAGAGAAAGATAGAATGAAAGGGGGGGGGGGGGGAATTTGTTTGTAAACAATAGGGACCTGGTTGTACAGTGTTTGACGATATTTTTGACTTGTATGTAATTTTCAGAGCATGGTCACATGCCTGTAACTTGTGCTCTCTTACTCGTATTTGGTACACATTACGTCGTCAAGGGCCCACCTGGCATTTGCTCGAAAGTCTGCCACCTCATAAATATATCAACTGCTAATATATACGAGGGTCGTTCAAGTCAAACCGGGACTTTTTGTTCTGGAAGTACAGGAAGGAATGCTAGCGTGGTGGTGCTACTGACAGTAGTAAGTAACAGGTGTGACCTACTCGTATTACCGTTACCGTTATTACGTTAGGTGGCGTACGCGTCACGGGTCATTTCCTGATAGATAATGAAAATGGCGGACAAGAGAGTTAGTGCACTTTGGGTGCCAAGACAGCTTTCCGCTTTTGAACGGCAGAGAAGAGTTCAAGTCTGCACTGAATTGAAGGATCGTTTTGGCAGATAAGGCCAGAATTTTCTGAATCGCTTCGTTACGTGTGATGACACCTGAGTGCATCATTTCACTCCGGAATCAAAACGAGCATCCATGCAGTGGAAGCATATGGACTTACCACCACCCAAAAAATTTCGGAAAATTGCGTCTGCTGGGAAAGTGATGGAGAGTGTTTTCTGGGACAAATGTGGCATTATTCACGTGGATTTTCTACCCCGTTGTGCCACTATCAACAGTGAAGAGTACTGTCGCATTCTAAGTGATGTGCATAACCATCTGCGGAAAAACGGCCTGGTTTGATAAGAAAAGGCGTCCTGTTTCTATAGGATAACGCAGGACCACGTACCGCTCACCGCACCACGTGCAAATTACAGCAACTCGGGTGGGAGGTATTGCCACATCCTCCTTACAGCCCAAACCTCGCTCCGAGCGACTTCTACCTGTTTGGACCCCTGAAAGAGTTTCTGGGAGGTCAGCATTTTAGCACTGATGACGAAGTGAAGCAATGTCCTACATTGGTTCAGGAGTACTGACATATCTTTCTACGCTAACGCTTTTCAAGCATTAATTAAAGGCTGGGATAAGTGTATAAATGTTGCAGGGGATTATATCGAAAAATAAATGGCAATTTCACTCCTACAAATTTGTTCTTTTAGTTTGTACAAACAAAAGTCCCGGTTTGACTTGAATGACCCTCGTATATATATATATATATATATATATATATATATATATATATATATATATATATATATATATATATATATATATATATATATATATATATATATATATATATATATATATATATATATATATATATCGCCAGTGCCTACGGGCTGTTGCCGTTGCCATCCACTCTTCAAGGAAATATCGTCAGATCCCTTTACGTCCTGTCACCTTGGAGTGCATACTCACAAACTTTAGCAGGATATACATCTCCAGCCAGACGGGCTGCCATCTTTGCCATCGAGTCGTGTCGGCAACCCTGTCAGACCCAGTGACAGCCAGTAAACCGGGAGTAGATTTGGCGGATTTTGCAGATAATCGTCACCTTACAAGTAATAGGCACCTGCCTGAAGATCAAGTCATCTCTATCCAACAAATAGAGGCGCATCTCTTGAGGCCCACATATATATTCGTTTATCCAGCAGTAGTCAATAGTTCTGATAATTGGATTTAGGGGATGTGTGCTTGGATTTATGTAACAGCTGTTCCACCGGGGGCTTATCTCCACCTCAATTTGATTCAATTAGGAGAACCATGGTTGATTTCCTAGCAGTGGATTACCTTTAGCTACCAAGAGAGAATGGCTTTATAGGCTAGGACGTCTCTATCACAAGGGATTGGGGGTCTACCCCATTTAGTTGCACTTAGTAGTGAGGAAGTATCTGGGGGATGGTGTGGGCGTGAGACAGAGACGCTTGCTGGTGTGATTGAGCGAAGTGTTGTATTAGTTTTATCTGTGGTTGTGATTCATTAGCCTTCAGTGATCGTGAAGGCATTATTTAATTTTCTTTGATTCATGTTGTGAGTTTTCTTTAATAAACATATTTGTATGTGATCTATGGCCAGAATCTCTTCTATTCTAACTGCCACTTGATGTTTGCTGTGTGTCCTTACTGTAGTAGATTATTCTATTTAGCATTTGGAGGACGAGTGAGAGATTGACATCTTAAACACAGTCGGAGTATGGTGGAGAATTAGTCCTGTAGAGATCAGTACATCTCGCTACTCTACAGAAGTCATATCTCTCCCCATAATTTCATTAGTGACTCTGTTGTCTCTACTTTCACATTACACATTTATATTATGTCTACACTCAGACATTCTCAATTTTTCCATACTCGCGACAGCAAGGAGTAGGAAGCGCGTGGCATACTGTGCATTCCTCGCCATCCAAAGGGGCTCTAAAACTATGCAGAGCAAAAATACTATGCTCTGGTTCTGGGCCCTCCAAAGGAATTGTCACGTCCTGCATAGCCATTTCTCCTGCCTATCACTGGGTCCACATTGAGATCCTCCTGAATGCAATCAACCAGGCAATAGCCACAGAATCACGTCTGCGGCTCAAGTGACTTAACCAAGCTTAGTGTGCAATGCTGGGTTTCACCACAGGGGAAATCACTGGAAATGTGTGGATGATTTCAAGAGTCAATGAGGGCGTAATTAGCCCCAGAGACAGAGGTTCACTTCCACATATGTATATTGTAGCATTTGCATAATTGGTGGTCATATAAAGATTACTCCAGATATGCCTCCGTGCATTTCCAGGCATGTAAAAACGAGTGAGAATTTTCGTTGAGTCGTGGGAAAAAAATCATAACTTCACTCAAATTAAGTATGATCTTTTTTCTGCTGGTGTCTGCACATTATTTTTAGTGAAGCACTTTCGGTGATGGTGATCAAACCGCACTGATAAAACGCTCAGTAGTTGGAGCATCTCTGCTTGCAATTTGTGAAGCATTTGTGAAAAGATATTTAATAAATCTTTTTTTCTGATCTTCATGTTTTTTTGTATTTTGTTTTGAGTAAATGTTGTCACGTTTTAGAGGGTGTAGTTTCAGGTGAGGCCCTAAGCTATAGTAAGCTGTGGAGGCCCTAATTGGCAATTGGTAACATACATTTTCACTGAAAATATAAAAGAAAGTAGTCAGGCAGTTTCTTTGAAATAAATCATACTTACATTTAAAAATTCATTTAGGCATATCATGTATGATGTACGGCGGTACTGTGATTATAAGTGGAAACTAACATTATAGACTTACTCCTACTATAACTATTTCTATAATTGTTTATGCTGCTAAGCCCCCTACATCGCTACACCACTGTTAGAGAGGCCCCTTCAGAATCTGAGGCCTTAAGCTATAGCTTGTTTAAAGGAACACGCCCATTCAGGCATATTGGGAATATGGTATTAGGCCCATATTTTCGTGACCATTGGGACCTAGTGTACGGGTCAGTGAAGCGGTCAGCATCACCCCGGCCGCCTAAACCTTCCCAGATTTGCTCCGGTAGCCAATTCACGAGGCTGGGTCGACCCCGGAGCCGTGTGCTGTCTAAAAAATCCCACCTAACCTGGGGATGGAACCATAGACTACCGACTGGAAGTAGCTTGTTTAGCTTATGCCTAAATCTGTCCCTGTGTAGTTTGCTTAGTACTTAGTAAACATTATGTTTTACTTTGCCTTCTGAGTTGTCAGCCATGCGTACCCCAAAAGCAGTACTGCGTTATGTTCAAAGATACTATACTTTAGTGAATAAATTTAATGGTTTACTAATGTTATAGAAATAATGATAATTTTTTACTTTATAAAGATTTACAATTACTTTTACATACTAAAGCCTTACCTTTATTTCTGGTTTATTTGCTACTGACATTCTACGGGCTAAAATGCCAATGGCTGAGCCAACCCCAGAGGATTTGTTGGATCTGTTCTCTAGAGTGTCCCATGAATCAGGCTGTACAAAAGTCACGCCGGTACGTCTAGTATCAGTACTTTTATCTACATGATTTATCTTTGATGTATGCGGTGCCATGACCATGGTTTCATGACTCATATCACTTGGTTTATTGAAGTCGTCAATGCTCCGTGCTGCGCTGTGGCGGGAGTTTCCTATGACGTATATCTTTTGAAGATCAGCCGCACAAAACTGTACAGCCTTCTTGTTGAATGGTGAGGAATGTGTGGAGGAAATGGATTCGCTGGAGGATGGATATTGTTGTGTTAAATAATTTGAGCTGTCGGACGAAGATGTTCTTTGTTGTGAAAATGATACACGTGTGCTTGGGTAGTCTTCGCTGAAATTTGAACCCCTTAGTGCGCGTTGGTTTAAGTCCTGACGCGACATTTCCATCTGGGATGAGCGACTGGACCGTTTATTCTGAGACAGAATTTTGTGCTGTAATGCAATCATAGAGAAAGTCGAACGTATCTGCTGAATCCCTGAAACTAGAAAACAGAGCAGCACAGAGAAAATTCTTTTCTGCATACCTAAAGATATACATAGAATCATATACGCGCATATACTCACATGTGTATGTTCAGTAGGACATACATGTAGACATGCACACAGACATACTTACACATACACAGACACATAGTGCTTAGATATATGTACTCACAGAGACGTACACAGGCACATATACAAATGCATTACCACACAGGCACATACATAGACAGACGGGCTAACGGTCATCAGAAAAGTGACTTACAAATATTTGCAGACATGCACGGGCAGTCACATGTACAGACATATGCGTTCACACACACACACACGTCGGTGTCATAGAAGTATGCACGCAAACACACATAGACATACACAAAATCATACACATAGGCGTGTATACAGAGGCGGTCCTAAGTAATTTTTAAGGTGGTGCAAGGTCTCGTAATGGCACGATCCTTTCACCCCCATCCATGTGCAGTACTTATATGTACTCTTGTACGTGCAATGCACGCTGGTCTCTCGCGGCAAAGGTGCCGGGTTCTATTCACGGTGTCAACACGGTCCAATCTACCGAGCTGTAAGAAGGAACCTGGCTTTGCTCTTGAGTTAGGGAAGGAAATGGCAGCGAGGAAAAGCACTGTTCACCCCACCTCCCGATGCTGGACCTAGTATAGTGAAGTCTTGCGCACTTCACTCCCCGACGGCCGTATCTGCTACGGGACTAACTTTACCGTTTATAGATGCTCTTATGAGAGTCAATTTCATGTTATTCAGTTGGTTAGCTGTGTAATTTCCGCAACAGATGTTACTGTTTTTTTTAAAAATAACGTTTTGCCTCGTTTTGGCGAGGCGAATCCCGTTCAACGCAGTATACTTTGATACGACACCGGTTGTCATTGACGTAACGCTGTAGCGCTAATTTATTATAACGGCTAATATTCTGGGCCTGTCGTATACTTCATTCGTCCAAGCAAGACACATTTTTCGTGCTCCCGGAGTTGTGGAGGAAACTTAGTACCTTTATGTGGCATTATTATATTTTCGAAGGCCGCCACTTGTTTTCAACGATCGTTAAGATGGTCCCGAATTTATGAAGAAGTCCCGACCCTTGTAGAGAAGTATTTTAGTCAAGAAATATAAATTCACGTTTAAGGTCCGCATTACTTCGGTGTTCGTGGTTGACACGCACCTACTAGTATAACGGCCAGAACTGAATAGAGGAGACAAATATATTTATGATATATCAATATGCATGCTTATATACTTATGGACTGACCATGCATTTATTTGAGGAGACAGGTGTACAAGATTTTCTCCAAATTTTGCCATTTTATTGTGAAGGAACTAAATAAATATTGTACTACGTGTATCGTTGACCCATTACCAGGCGACATATTCTTCTGCCAGTTTGAATGTCCTGTGGTGACAAGCCCTTATGCATTCGTGTGATCAGTACGATGTACTCCAATTAATAGACCCACTACCACTACAAAACAGAAACAAACAACAGTCGTTACAATTTTTGGTGGCCTAGTATGGTTTGGAACGACTCTCCAGGACATATTGAATTATCACGAAACCGGTTCGTCTTTACCAGTCTTCACCCTCTGAGCCTAATTTGCATAGCTTTTTGCTGGACTGCGCATGTCTGCCGGTCCCACACCCGTCAAAATTCGCCATTGTTCCTGCTTCCAGTCATCATCTCAAGTCCACTTCGTGATGTCAAGTCTCCTATCAACCATAATTGATTTTCGTGGCGATTTTTTGCAGTAACCAGTGTCCAATAATGTTTCTTTGCTCCACCATGTTCTACATGAAACACTGAAGCCTTCTACGAACGAGTATCTGCCGGAGCGCGTTATCAGATAAGTGGCTTTATTTACATTTGTTGACTGTAGCATGTGGTGTGAGCCTTTTTTTTATGTCCTTTTCTACATGTTTCACGTTTCTATGTTTTTTTCGCGGTCAGGTTGGGCGAAGATCTGATGTCAGCGACTACATGTCATTGTAAGATGAACGCACATCGGATGTTTCTGTAGGGACACGTTTATAGATTTCAACCAGTGAAACTTTCCCGTTAGAGGAATCTTGCCGATGACTTCCGTTCACTGCTTGTTTTCTATGATAGCAATTGTTTAGGTGTGACGTATCGTCTATTTATTTGTAATTGCATTGTTGTCTATTGCTCTTTTTCTTTGTTTTGTGATTGTTTTATTCTTGCTGTTATCCTCATCTGCCTGTCACTTGGTTTATACAATGTTCATGTTTATACTCTGGTGGTTACCTATTCAGAGTTTCTCTGAAATGCAATGAACCACCAGAGACACAATTGAATGTTCCTGAGGCTGAAAATGATCTAGATGTTAATACAGACATCCCATGAAAAGAAGAAATCATCACAGCAATCAAAGGGTTAAAGAATGGAAAAGCTCCTGGTCATGATAACTTAAATGCAGAGTTATTTAAGACAGACCCAGAGCTAGCAGCAGAACTATTAGAACCACTATTTGCACAAGTCTGGAAAACAGGGACAACACCAACAGAGTGGAGAAAAGGAATAATTGTCAAATTGCCCAAGAAGGGAGATCTTGCAGACTGCAATAATTGGAGAGGAATAACTCTTCTCTCAGTTCCCAGCAAAATACTAAGCAGGATAATTATACAGAGAATCTCAAAAGCAGTAGACCACAAACTGAGGAAAGAACAAGCAGGATTTAGAAAGAACAGAAGATGTGTAGATCATATATTTACCCTCAGGAACATTATAGAGCAGTGCTCAGAATGGCAAAGACAGCTGTACATTAATTTCGTTAATTTTGAAAAGGCTTTTGACAGTATACATAGGGACAGTTTATGGAAAATACTGAGGGCTTATGGAATTCCAAGCTGCATAGTGTCAATCATAAAAAGCCTTTATGCCAACTTTACGTGTAGCATTGGACAGAGCAACCTAACCTTTGAAGTGAAGACAGGAGTACGACCGGGATGCCCCTTATCAACCACTCTATTTTTAACAGTCATAGACTGAGTGATGCACCAGACAATAGAGGGCAATCCAAGAGGAATAAGATGGACTACATTTTCTACATTGGAAGATCTGGAATATGCAGATGACATTGCACTGCTAGCACATTCACATCAACACATTCAGGAAAAAACGGATAGACTTAATAAGTATAGCCAGCAGGTGGGCTTGAACATCAACCTAATGAAGACAGAGGTCATGACGCTCAATGTGAGCAACCCTGAGCCCATATCAGTAAGGAATCAGCAACTGGAACAAACAGATGCCTTCACATACCTAGGATGCATAGTAACACCAGACGGCGGAGCAAGCAGAGACATCAACAACAGAATGAACAAAGCAAGAATAGCCATTTTTAGTCTAAACAACATCTGGAAGTCCTCTCAGTACAGCACAAGCACAAAATTAGGATTATATCAGAGCTGTGTGTTTTCTGCGCTTCTCTATGGCGCGGAGAGCTGGAGAGTTACAGAGAAGGAAATGTCGAAATTGTCCTCTTTTCACACAACATGCCTAAGAAAAATTCTCCGAATCTTTTGGCCGAATACCATCACCAACCAAGATCTGCTTACTCGGAGCAAGCAAGAGGACATGCACACCATCATAGCTGGAAGACGCTGAAGCTGGGTTGGCCATGTCCTCAGAAGAGACCCCGATGCCATCACAAGAACAGCTATGCTATGGACCCCTGAAGGAAAACGAAAGAGAGGCCGACCAAAAACAACATGGCGGAGGACTGTGGAGGCTGAGATGCGAAGAATGAACCAGAGTTGGGGCACTAAACGAAGGATGGCCGCCGACCGAGCAAAGTGGAATCAATTTGTTGTTGCCCTACAAGACGCCAACAGGCGTAATGGCCACTGACTGCTTTGACGGTCGGCGGCTAAGGAACAAAGAAGAAGATGTTTATACTCTGTCTGGGTCCTGTGTTGTCATTTTTTAGCAGTAGGATTGTTCCATTTGCGGTTTTTTTTCAGTTTCCCATTAGTATTCTCATTTTCCTTTGCTGCTAGTTTTTAATTGTTTGTCCATATCCTTACACTATCTTGCTGCTATATATATATATATATATATATATATATATATATATATATATATATATATATATATATATATATATATATATATATATATATATTATTTCTTGCATTTTTTGTCCTTCACAAATTGTACCTACATGATTTGTTTTATTATTATTGCTCAATAGTAGTGCTACCTTCTTTGCTTTAATCATATTGAAGAGCAACTAGCCATTGTTTTACGAATCGACTAAGTAAGTCATATTATTACTTAGCATAGCTGCTTTAGATTACTTTGTCAAGCAAGGCAAAGCATTTGGATTAGATGGTGAATCTTTAAAGGACTTTGCCTTGACTGAGTTTGCCAGGGCGAAACAAGAAGATGAGAAAATTAGAGAATTGGAAGAAAAGAGGCGTATTGCTGATTTAGATGAAAAGAGGCGTATTACTGAGCTGGAGGAGAAAAAAAAATGCAATGAGCCCATGAAAAGGAAATGATGCTTCTTCATTTAGAAGAATTCAAACTGAAAAGTCAGGGTAAACAAAATGATGATTCAGAGGTTCATGGTTCATCAAATAGACAAAATACTGGATCAACTAAATTTCGCCTGCCCATTTTTAAACCTAATTTTGATGACATTTCGTGCTTTTTAAGCCGTTTTGAAAGTGGATGTGAAGCACATAAACTGGACAAATCCTAGTGGTGTGCCAGACTAATGGAATTCTTGAATGGACGAACCATTGACTGCTCTCTGTACAATGGACGAGCCAAACAGAAATAATTATGAAGCTGCTGGGGCTCTATTACTGAAACGTTACCAGCTAGATGCAGAGGGTTATCGTGTGCGTTTCAAAACTATGACCCCTGGGACTGGGAAGGACTTCTCCGAGTTCATTTCAGCTATTCGCATTACTTTCAACAGATGGTTCCAACTTTCGGGTATTGACAAAACTTATGATGTCCTCATGGACTTACTACTGCGGGATAAAGTTTTATCCTCTGTGAGCAAACCATTTTGGTCGTTCTTACATGAACTAAAACCTTCTAGTCTGTCTTCACTGGAGGAAATTGGGAGACAGTTCCGCACTGCACATCCAGGTACTTGTGTCAGTAATAATGTAATTAAGGAATCTTTACCTGTTGCTTCAGCCACAACCTAGAACAACACACATTTCAGACCGAGATCTCTTAGCCTTGATCGGAATTTTGTTCCAGGAAGGTACAATAATGGAGGTTCTAACAGAAGTAGACAACATTGCAGAAACCAGTTACCTCAGAATAGAGGCATATACCAACAACAAGCCTCAAATTGGAGAAGGCATGGCACTTTTATTCCATTTAACAGGAGTTGGAATAACTATGGATCGAACAATCAGAATTCCTCACCTAGGCATGTATCACAAAACTACAGGAATCACAGTGGTTCTTTAATCGCCAGAGACATCGATCACGTTCTCGTGATGTTGCACATACACATTGCCATGCTAATTCAGCACATAATGGTGATGCACCCGTAAATTATCAGGACAATACTGTTAGTAATCAATCAGCTGCGTGTTGTGCCTTTGATTTTGAGGTTGCTTCACATTGCCCAGATTGTCTTACTCTTTTTCAGCTCAATACTACTTCAGTATTAAGGTGTTGTCACCCATTGCCTGCCGTAACTGCTTTGTCAGCCCATGATGGCACAGGCACTCTTCAACTTCACAGATGTTGTTGAACAATACCCAGGTGTCTGTACTCCGTGACTCTGGTTGTACAACTGTGGTAGTCAGGCAGTGTCTTGTACATCCCTCCTGTGCAACGGGTGGTTTTGTTAAATGTGTTACTTTCGGTAGTACAGTTGAATTTTATTCCACCGCCATTGTTGACATTCATACACCATTTGTTCAGGGAAGGTTAAAGTATGTCTGCTAAAGAATCCTGTTGCTGATTTGACTATTGGTCGTATCCACGGTAGCAAAGATTGCTCATCTGAAGAAATAGAACAGTGGGAACGGCGACACAAGTTAATTGCGAACACAGTTGTTACTGGTGCTCGGTTCCATGCCAGTGAATATAATATTTGTAACACTAGTTTTTTCTGGTTTTGGTCGCTGTGCAATTTTTGAAAGTGGTGAGATCACTCCTCATGATAATAATCACACAGATAATATGTCTGGTTTTCCTGACATTGAGGACTTTAAGTCCAATTTAACAGAAGGAATCACACAGTGTGACAATGATGTATCAACATCCTATGATGTACCTATATACAGGTGCACATCTGTCACAAATCACACTATGCCTAACATCTATTTCATATACTTATGGCCTATGATCACTGGGATGCTATTCTTAGCACTCGTGAAATATGACCGTATAATTAAGAACTTGGTATCTACTACCTATCCATTAATTCTTTACAGGATGTTACTGGTTATTTTGTTAATTTTTGTCTTTGGTACCATGGTTTTTGCTAATGACAGTGGTCATTTGGCATTGCTAAATCATTCCCCAGTGACATGCCTATACAATTTATTTCACAACCTATGATGACTCAGCATGATCAGTCATCATATTAATACGTCGTAAACCTCCGGCGTAAGATCATAAACGACATATGTCTGTCCAGCTCAACTTGGGAAGAGCACTTCGTAGGTCTTTCTTCTTTATTAGACACTCTCTGTCTTCATCACTTGACTGCTTGACCTAACAAAATTCAGATTGCCTTTGCTGAGATTTCTTTCTTAGGTCATAAAGTTGGTCACGGTTGTCTCCAGACCCTCCCACAAAATGTCTCTAAAATTCTGAACTCATCCACCCCGACTACGAAAAAACAAGTACGTAGCCGCTTGGGTCTAGTTCAATTCTACAGTAGATTTAATGCTAATATATCTGCTGTCACTGCTGACCTATCCTCTCTGTTGAAGAAAGGCTTACCAAATCACATGCACTAGTCACAAGAGTGCCAGGCCGCGTTTAATTATATCAAGCATATCTTTTCCACGCCTCCTATATTGAGGTTACCAGATATAAACTTACCTTATTATCTTCGCACAGATGCTAGTTCCAAAGGACTGGGTGCTACACTGATGCAAGAATTCGATGGTGTGCTACATCCTACATTATATATATATATATCCACCAGCAGCCTACCTGACAGCGCCATTTGAACAATGATCAATCGATGTATGTTAACATGAACTTCAGCTGCCACTTTGGCTTGCCTCAGCACATTTTATGACTGTGGTTATGATTATCCACCAGAAGCCTAACTGACAGCATCTGTCGAACACTAGATGATCGTGGCTTAACGTCTTGAACTTACGCTGTCGTCTGAGTTTGTTTACAGCACTTTTACGAAATTATTTTCATGACGATTCATCAGCAGTCTATCTGACGGTATTTGTCGAACATTGGTTGCACGGCTCTTTGATATTGATTGCACATATTGACATTTTACGAACGTACAAGTGTTCAGGAGAAGCTTGTATACTTGGTTCTATTAACATTAACTTGTTGATCCTAATGACAATATTCGCTTTTGCAACTGTGGTTTTACGAGCACACAAAATGTTTTGTGAAACTTTGTATTCTTCACCAGAAGTTTAATCAAATGAGATGACTTTATCCACATTTGTCATGGCAATCAAGTGCTATTAGATATATTTTGGAAAGTGATCCCTGCTATATGACATTGTAGCATTAACCGTTTAAATTTAAATCCATTATGATTTTATGATTTAATTTTTTTATGTGACCTATTCTCTGCTAATTTTCAGGGAGGTAACAACTAAACTTTTTTATTCCTGCATTTTGTAATATTAGTTAGTTCTCTTTTCTTTCTTTGTGTCATTTTTTAAATTGATATATGCATCATCATTTTTTTCCCTTGTATTTTCATCATGTATGTAATTAATGTATTTGACTTTCCTTTTCTTTCATTGACTTATGACGTACGACTTTCTGTCGTGCATCATTACTTAACTTAGTACGCATATGTAAACAGACTGTGACTAGGATTTTATATTGATTGATGACTGACAATTTTATGTAATAAATTTTTCAATTTTGACCGTTAATTCCGGTTCAATAATTGTTTGATTTTGATTTTTTTTATTAAACTAATAAATTTTTTTTTCGCGAGCACGGAGTATATTGTTAAGGAATAAAGTTAACATGTCATGGTATATTGCCACACGCAGGCATATAACCATTGTTATTTGAGAAGATATGTCTATTTGTGGTAATGCATATTTCGCACGATCTTTAACTTGTATTCAACGCCGTTTCCTTTGATACCTATACTTGGTCTACCTCTGCCTCTCTTGCCCTGGGGGTTCCAGAACAAGGACTGCCTTGTAATGCTATCAACAGGTTTCATCAGTGTTTGTCCTGTCCATCGCCATCGTCTTCTTCTCATCTCTTGTTACACTAGCACGTGTCTAGTTCTTGTCATCAGTTCCACGTTGGTAACCTTGTCATACCATTTTAATCCCTCTATTCTACGCAAGCACCCATTTATGAAAGTCTGTAGCTTTTTGGTTGTTGTCTTTGTTGTTCTCCATGTCTCAGAGCCATACAATAGGACTGACTTCACATTTGAGTTGAAGATTCTTATTTTCGTGTTGGATCCGATTTCTCTTGATCTCCATATATTTCCCAATGCAATGAAAGCTCCTCTTGCTTTTTGTATTCTTAGTTTGATATCACTTTCTGTCCCTCCAACTTTGTCTATATTGTTGCCAAGATGTGTGTACGATTCTCCATCTTGTATCGGTGTTTCTACAAGTTCCCCTGTTATCAGTACCTGCATTTATTCTCAGTATTTTTGACTTTTCCCTGTGTATTTTCAGACCCAATTGCTGTGACCTCCCATCGAGTATTTTCAATTTGTCCTGCGTATGATTACGGCTATGGGACAGAAGAGCCAAGACATCAGCAAAATCCAGATCACCCAACTGCTTAGTCAGAGTCCACTAGATTCCATTTCTGTTGTGTGTTGTCAATGATATCATAACCCAGTCTACTGCTAGTAAGAAAAGAAATGGAGACAAGAGGCATCCCTGTCGCACTCCTGTTCTTATCCCAAACGGTTCTGTAAGCTGTCCTTCGTGAAGAACTCTGCATGTCATGTCTTTATATGTTTTCTTTATTAAATTAATGATCTTCATGGGAACTCCATAATGCCTCATCAATTTCCAAAGTTGGACCCAGAATAATAACAGCTACTTTTGAAACAGCTAAAAATAAAATAAATGTAAATGTCATCCAATGTTATGCACCAACTAATGACAAAGAAGAGTCTGTGAAAGAAGTATTTTATACTAGACTACAGGAAATTATGGAAAATGTAAAAAAGAAGAGACATCACAATATTGATGGGTGACATGAATGCAAAATAGGTACAGTCAACACCGGCTTTGAAGATGTTATGGGAAAACATGGGCTAGGAATAGTGAATGAAAATGGGGAACTATTCTCAAACTTCTGTGCTTCAAATCAACTAGCTATAGGAGGAAGCATGTTTCCGCATAAGAGAATACACAAGGCAACATGGATATCACCAGACCATAGAACAGAAAATCAGATTGATCATAAATGCATAAACAAGAAGTTTAGATCATCATTGCAGGATGTAAAGGTATATAGAGGAGCAGATGTGGCATCAGATCACCACCTTCTGATAGCCAAAGTAAAAATGAAACTCAAGAGATATGCAACAATGCAAAATTATAGACAACAATTTAATGTAGGACATCTAAGAAATCAAGAAATAAAAGACAAATTTGCGGTCCCAATATCCAACAAATTCCAAGTGCTCCAAAAGCTGGAAGATGTAGAGAATACAGAAGACTATTGGCAGCAAATCAAAACTGTATGGAATGAGACATGTGAAGAAACACTGGGGAAAAGGGAACGACAACAAAAAGCATGGATAACAACAGAAACTATCAATAAGATAAGAGACAGAAAAAACAAAAAAGCAGATTTAAACACAAGCAGAACCAGAAGTTCCAAAGCCAAGGCTCAAGAAGTGTACACAGAAGCAAACAAAGAAGTAAAAAGAAGTCTCAAAAGAGACAAGAGGAAGTATACTGAGGAGTTTGCAAGAGAGGCAGAAGATGCTGCAGCCAAAGGAAATATGAGAGAACTGTATAACAGCACAAAGAAGCTAACAGGGAAATACAAACAAACAAGTTGCCTCATAAAAGACGCAGGCATATAACCATTGTTATTTGAGAAGATACGCCTATTTCTGGTAATGCATATTTCGCACGATCTTTAAATTGTATCGAACGCCGTATACTTTGATACGACACCGGTTGTCAATGACGTAACGCGGTAGCGCTAATTTATTCTAATGACTAATATTCTGGGCCTTTCGTATACTTCATTCGTCCAAGCAAGACGTATTTTTCGAGCTTCCGGAGTTGTGGAGGAAACTTAGTACTTTTATGTGGCATTATTATATTTTCGAAGGCCGCCACTTGTTTTCGACGATCGTTAAGATGATCCCGAGCTTATGAAGAAGTCCCGCACCTTGTAGATAAGTATTTTATTCAAGAACTATAAATTCACATTTCGGGTCTGCATTACTTGGGTGTTCGTGGTTGACACGCACCTACTAGTACAACAGCCAGAACTGAATAGATGAGACGAATATATTTATGATAAATCAACGTTCATGCTTATATATTTATGGACTGGCCATGCATTTTTTTGAGGAGACAGATGTACAAGATTTTCTCCACATTTTGCCATTGTATTGTAGTCATGTGATGAGGATATTTAACACCGACAGCACGAGTGACACATTAATAGACTAGATAAAGATCACACGAGTATTGGGCTTATTAATTAAATATGTACACATATAGGGTTAGTAGTGGCTAGAACGTGGTGATGCTAAAGACGATTCACACAAAACACACAGATGAGATATTAATATTGTAGTTAATTAAATAGAAAAATGAGCTTGTGTAAAGCGAAATGATGATGATGTGATATGATACGTGTTATCAAAATGGTGAGTAATCTACGCAGTCCATATGTCTCTAAATGCTTCACCCGGGTAGGATGGTTCTCATGTATGCATAGAATGTCCCAGGTAGGTATAAGTTATGTCAAGTGGGGTATCTCTAAGTAGAGGACGTTCTGATGAAAACTGTGGTCGTACTGAGAACGTTGACGATATATATATATATATATATATATATATAGTCCTTCACTGTTTGATAATATTTCTGTAGCGTTGATCAACAGGTAACAGTTGTCATATAAAAATGTCGGTTGTGTAATCTCCGAAGGGTATTGGCTAGACTGGATATCTTCGCGAAATGTTAGTGATATGAAGACTCATTATCTTGAGTATGTAATCGTGATTCATAAAATATACTTTGCAGTCTGCTTCATAGAATGCGCTTACGAGTGTGTTGCACTTGGTATAAATATGAGATTCAACGTTTTAGCTCTTTAGCTTGACTTCAGATAGTACGCTTCCGATGGAGCTGAACTTGATATGAGTAATCAACTGTGAGCTTTAGCTTGACTCCTGTAGTAAGTTTTCGAGTGATTTGAACTTGATAACTATGTATTGAACTTGTGCGCATGTGATATATGTTGACGAAAAATGCTGCGTCCCCCTTTTTGATCGTGGGCGAGAAATATTCCTTTTTAAGTGAGGAACGAAGAATGTCCTATGGCGACTTCTGCAAACCAAATGTCTGTTTTGATAACTTATTTCTGGTTAGACGTCAGACACGTAGCGTGTAGACTCAGACTTCTGATGAACTGAAGACACACACAAGTCTTCGTAAGTTTTCAAACTTAATATCACTGGGTGACTTTCATTTATTCTACTTCTCACTATTGATCTCAATGATGTTAAATATATTGTGCATGCGAGTGTGTGCGTATGGAAGACTATGATGATGATTTAACAAGCTAGATGAAGGTGACGTATGAACTATTAATTACTTCCTATCAGCCTATCATCTTGGAGGAAAATCTTCTGATTTTATTTAGTCATGTACTAGAAGAATTAATTTGAAAAACTAGCTTTCGCACTTTTAGCCAGACGGCTAAGATAAATAACTAAAGAATAAGAACAAAGTATTAATAATCTGCATAAGATCTACTAACCTTCTTTTCCCTTCGCAAAATCCTTTAAGAACACAATACTCCACAGATATGAATTATTTTATCTACACTGAATTAATTGCAGGCTATGCTTAGGGATTTCTCTACCCTACAATCTTAAAAACTGCACTGATCTTTAACGAGCTGTGCAGTACAATATATCGCTGGTTTAGCCAAATTGTCCGAGTTAATCTAACTCCTCCCCTCAACCAATTACCAGGCGTGCATCTTGCAACCCAGATCTAGGATCTCTCATGTCTCCTGTCAGTCTAAATGTTGGTTGGGCAATTCACCACGCACTTTCTTTCGCGTGGCCTCTCAGTCTTGGTCAGACCGCCCGGTGTTTGCTTAATAGTCGGCTAGAAAAACCCAATCATCCCCTAACTGTATAAAATCTGGCTGTCCCTTGTCTCTTGCACGTAAATTCCTGTCATCCTTCACGAGTCCTTTTGTTGTGCCGAACTGTTTGTTTGTTTAACAAGTCTGAAAAGACGTCTTCACCTGGGGACGTCTCCCAAAATATTCAATATTTGTGTAATGACGTCGTTCAAGCGCTATTGTGCCAATGTCGTGACCCGTCGCTTGTATGGACAGCGGCCGAGCAATAAAGAGACTTATCTTTTGTGTCAGCCGCGCTCGCTTCAAAGTTAACAATAGTCCACAGAAAATGTATCATGCCCAGATGTCTAATTTTGATGAAACCAGATGTGTTTCACCAGATTTATCACGAGGCAATTATGGACTTCAACAGATGATGCCAGATAGTGAACTCAGTCAAAAGAATTGCTTTAGCACCGGTGCAAGAACAAATGTGGTTCTTTAGATACCAGATGCGAGTAATAAAGATTACAGTTTACAGATGAAATAGCAAAACATGGGATGAAAGAGCACGATGTGGAAGAAAATAAAATAAGAAAGATATAAGAGAAGATATGGCGATAAGGCTTTGCGCTCGTTTATCACAATTGTGGAGGAACTAAATAAATATTGTACTGCGTGTATCGTGGACCCATTACCAGGCGACTTATATTCTTCTGCCAGTTTTCGTGTCCTTTGGTGGTAAGCCCTTATGCATTCGTGTGATCAGTACGACGTACTCCAATTAACAGACCCACTACCACTACAAAACAGAAACAAACATTAGTCGGTACAATTAGATAATCTCTGAAGGACCGCGGACTAGATTGGAACAATGCTAGGAGGAACACAGCCGATAGGATAGTATGGCGCTCTCTCTGGAACACCTCTACACCCCAGGGAAGAAGAGGAACAAATAAGTAAGAAATATACGTTTTCTCTGAATCCAGTCCACTTTTATGACAGCTGTTTAACTCCTTTCGCGTGCTCTTGTAATTCCTGTTCACTTTCAGCTAACACAACTGTATCATCTGCCTAAGCTTATATAATGATCTTCAACCGATATTTAGTCCTGGCATATGCCGTAGCCCCATGCAGTTCCGTGCTGTCTCTTACGAGACAATGAAAGAATGCTTTTCGTACAAGGCGACTAATCTGAGGTTGTGCAACCTCATCATGTAAAACCAGGATTGGTTTTATACCTTGTATACCTATGAAGAACTCTCTTTCTTATTCCCATTGACAAAGACTAGTTGCATCAAATACCATATTTGCTGTAGTGAAATATTTTTTAAGAGTATAGTGGTCAGAACAGAACAGAAGAAGAAATTTGTCTGATAAGAATATAGTCTAAGTGTCCGAGAAGAGCACTTGTATCACAGGATAGTCACGGCTGTGAAGGTCTCTGCTTCAGATATTATTCAGATTAAAGTCAGAGCCTAAGATGCCACCTTCGCTATGTAACTAACCTATGATAATCAGCAATTCATTAAAACTCAGAAACGCTACATTATTAATGTGACAAGTCAAAGAATTACAATTAATGAATAATTTAGTATTTACATCTATCTTTCCTGTACAATTACAAATGATGAAAAGTGATGACATTTGAATGAATGAGATTTAATTACAAAATTTACTTGATAGTTGTTTCACTCAGTAAATAATTAAGAAGGTCTTTCTGGAGTCTTCAAAATAACATAAAAAGTTCATCCAAATGTTCCTTTATCACTAAAGTATCTCTTGTCTATTATTCAGAACTATTTTCTCATCAGTACACACTAGTCACTTTGCTTTGACCTCTCACAATGGTTGCAGGAATTTGGTCACATAAAATACTTAACATTAAAGTTCTGTGACTGTCCTCTATGAGTATACACAACAGTATCAGCTGTAGGTCTTGCACTAGATTACCAAGCACTGATGGGGCCTAGGGCTGAAATCTAGATGACAATATCTGAGGCTCCTGTGTTGATTCAGGAAGGCACTTATTGATCTAGGATTCTAGACCTCTGATGCATTATGACACAGATGAACCTGGAGACAATATGTGACAAGTGGTTAGCGTTTGGTCATAGGTTTCACAAGCCTATGTGTCCATGAATGATAGTGTTCAGATGTTAGCATGTTTATGAATGATACATGGATCAAATCTTATTATGGTAGCGAGATAAGACGAGTGTCTATCTGCATAACATTTCTAAAATATTACATAAATAAAATATAATACATTTTTATACATGATCATGATACTACCTTCGCCTTTCATATTCTGGAGTGCTACGTCCATTATTCCAGTATATTAACTTTAATTGATAACTCCTAATGTGTATTTTATGCAAAGTCAAGCGAGTTTGTGTTAGCTGGAGCCAGAAATCTTCTTCATGCTTCTCAACCCTGTTATCCATGACTTTTAGCTATATCTCCTTTTACTTTCCATAACTTCTGCTTTCCTTTTATATAAAGTTTTCCATAATTTGTTCCGACTTCGATTTATATCAAATTTTTAAAGAATATCGACACAGCAGTTTTCATCGTGCTGGCACCTTTACCTTCAATTATCTCCAAAAGTAATACACCCAACAACCTTTCTTCTGGACTGAATATAACTGATCTTATCCTTCAAAAAACGAAATCATTGTCATTACGTTCTGTCGCTTCATTCACGTGAACGACACACGAATCCATTTTATTCTAACTTACTTTCTTTTCCTCTTGCAGAACGCCATTGTAAAAACCGGTTCGTCTTACATGCAAGCTTCGCGACTTTTGATTGGCTGCCAATATTTCCTTTCATTATATCATAACAGGGCATTGTGCTTACATCGCGCTACCTTTGCCGGCTTATAAGACGCTTTTGTCCTTTAAAGATTTGTAAAAAAAAAAAAAAAAAAAAAATTGGGTGCGTTTTATATACCAAAAGCTAAAATTTTAGGTGGAATTTTGATCGGCCAAATTCTTCCAGTCTGTGTTTATTGATTCATCAAATTTAGTGTTTAACAATTGTAGAAAAATTCTCTTGGACATCAAATTCACTTATGGGGTTAAAGGATTCATGAAGGAGAAGTGGAACAGCTCGATGTAGTCTTTACATTTTGAAGTGACACGGACAGGAAGAAAGAAGGAAGAGGCCTTCTATTTCAAAAGTGTTTGAATGGGTTAAAACTTTGTGTGATGCAATGAAACAGGAGACAGTTGTTAAATCATTTTTTTTAAAATTGGTATTAGTAATACCCTTGACGGTGCTGAGGATAATTCATTGTTCGAAGACAGTGATGACTCGGTTTCTGATACAGAAGAGATTTCAAGAGTTTATCTAGCTCCGAAGATGACAAGTTTTTTTGGTTTTCAGAATGGAGATTTAAAACTTTAATGTAGCTCTACACTTTTTCCTTGATATGTAATTTTTACTTTATTTTTAAAAAATTTTGTTACTAAACCAATTCCCTGAAAATTACTTCAACATTTTTTAAATAATTGTATTATGAGATGTACTAAAATTATTTTCTCTCAGAAAATGTCCATGTAAAAAGGGGTGCGCCCTAAACGCCCATGCGTCTTGTAGGCTGGCAAATACGGTACTTTTCTACGCGAGGCTGCTTTTTGCCAGGACTCTTCTACTCTTCACCTGAGAGATGCATCTTCTATCCGATGCTATTAAAGTGTCTAGCTATTTGAATCTATTGACTTCATTTGAAGCTGTTCCATTTACTTGGATATTATATTTTGGAAAAGCAATGATCTTCGACATAACCAATAATTCCATCTTTTTGCTACTGAAGCTTTTAGTTTTACTTTCTGTAGCTTTTGTATCAAAATGTTCCCGCAACCCTGTTTTCACATTCTGCTGGTAAGTCTGTACTATTAGCGTGTCTCGAGTTTTTATATTATGTCAACCAACTAATATTCTTGAGATATCCCCCATGGATCTCATTGTATTTTCACTGTACAGATTGGACAAATTAGGTGACAGCACACATTCTTGCCGTACACCGTTTTTTCACCTGCTTGGGGAAGTAGCCCGTCCTATCATCCGCGTCAACCAGGTGGTGGATGGTTGAACGAAATCTCGATACGGAGGTTAGATGTCAATGCTGAATAAGCATCGTTAACCAGAACAGGCGGTTGTCTCTGAGGGCAAGGTGGGATACGAGTTTAGGGCAGCTATCTTTATAAACACCTCTGACAAAAAGCGAAATGAGAACGCTTTACCTTCTCCTGTTCCCTCTGATATGTGGTTAGATTTTTTAATCAAAGGCTGTCGAAGGCGCCAGAACACAGGCTTACGTAAAGCAACAGGTAACTACCATCGTATTGTTCCTTGTCGGTCATGAATCAAAACATCGCTTTAGAAAAGACAACGACGTTAAGATGTGTCCCAGAGGAATCACCTCGTCCGATAGAGAGCGACATGAGCTTAGGTGATACCCGAACGTTATCAAGCTACTGTCAGCGGTCACTCTCTTAATGGCTGTCATAAAGCAACTTGAAGTTGATGGTCTATCATAGTGGTTTGTTCCATCTTTAGCCCTTGTATTTTGTCAGCTCTCAACACCCAACTAATAAGCTTCACCTACATTTCTTCATACAGCATAACAGCAACAGTACAGTCATTCTGACAGTTAGGTGACAGATAGCCACTGAAACTTTGTCGGTCAGGGGCTAAGAATCCAAGAAGAAGAGGGTGATAGATGTGATGCTCTGGTTTCTATAGGTTAATACGCCAATGTGTGTATAAACTTACTTAATCGTTCCCCTTCTACCGTCAGGTGTAGAGGTTTGGAAGAGAGAGCGCCAGACTATCCTTTCGGCTGTCTTCCTCCTGGCCTGGTTCCCTTCTAGTCCTCGGTCCTTCAAAGATTGTCTCACGTTGTCCTCCCAGCGGACTCTGGATCGTCCTAGGGGTCTGGATCCCTGGCTCTTTGTTTCCCATGCTTGTCGTGGTAGCCGATCTTCTCCTATTCTGCAGACATGGCCAAACCATCTTAGTTGGGACTGTTCTACTTGGGTCTGCAGGGGGTGGGATTTTAGGCCTTGACGTATCGTCTGGTTGTGGACCATGTCTCTACTTGTTACTTCAACCACCTTCCTCAGATACTTCATTTCTGAGGTTTGGATCTGGCTCCCAAAGTTTGCTCCACGGGACCATGTCAAACGCCTTTTCCAGATTTATGAAACAAAGATTGATCTCACTCGTATACTCAAGGGCCTTTTCACTCAGCTGTATGAGTGTGAAGATTAGGTCTTGAGTACTTCGGTTAGCTCGGAATCCGCACTGGACCTTATCCAATTGTGGCTCAGCTAAGCGTCGGAGTCTCTGCTCTATGATTCTAGAGTAGATTTTACCAGGGACACTGAGAAGGGATATGCCTCTATGGTTTCCACATTGCCGATTGTCACCCTTTTTGAAAATCGGTGTTATGATGGCAATCTCCCAATCCTTTGGCATGGTCTTGTTGCACCACGCTGCCTGTACGACCCTTAAGAGTAATAGGTCGCCTGATGCTTCCATGCACTTAACTATTTCTGGTGTTATACCATCATGCCCTGCTGCTTTACCCATCTTGATTTTCTCCGGTGTTGCCTTCAGTTCTTCCATCTTTATGTCATCTTCACCATCATTGGTTTTCTCTTCTGTGCTAGTGGTTATCATTTCTGATGCTTCACCATGCTCACCATCCAGGAGTTCTGAGAAATATTCTTTCCATCTTTCCATTACTTCCTTCGGGGCAGTAAGCAATTTGCCTTGCTTGTCCTTTATAAATTGGAGAGGACATTGTTTTTCCTTCCTCATGTTCTTTAGGGTCTTATAGAACAATTTCTGGTTTTCTTGCGCATCTTTTTCTAGCTTTTCTCCAAATTCTTCCCAGGACTTCTGTTTTGCGGCTAGCACCTTGTTCTTTGCTTCTGTTGAGTGTCACATATTCTCTATATTTCTCCATTTGTTATGTTATGTTTTTAGCTCCTAAGTATTGTTTCCATGTGTAAAGGTCAAAGGGGAGTGATACGTACTATACTGATTATACAGTGTGAATTCAGGGTTGTCGCACTTGTTAGCTGGTTTAATTGTGAGTTGTTTAAACATTTATATGTTAGAAAACAGAGGGTACAGAAAGCGTGTGAGCGCTGGTCATGTAGTTATTCTGTACTGGTTTCGGCCGGCTGTGAATAGCTCACGGGGAGTCCGTGAACAGCCGGGTCCGGTGACTGTTTTTGTGCGGGAGATGTGTCATCCCGTGACAGTCTAAGTTGGGCGGTTGACTGGAGTCAGCCTAGTATCTTGTGTGTGTTCCTAAGGGTAGTGTAAGGGAACGATATTTGGCCATTTTTCGAGGTGTACTAGTACTTGCCTATCTAGATGTGTTTATCGGCAGATAAGATGTGATAAATCTGCAGATAAGATGAGATAAGATGAGATAAGAGAAGATAAGGTGTACTTTATGTTAAGGACATGTTCTGAGGCCTTGGTGTCTACAGGCCGATGTTTTGGGATCATATTTACCTCCCTGATAGATTTCTATTGTGCAGGAACGGCGCTAGGAGATAGTAAGGCCATTGTTCCTTTTGGAGGGAGAGTTTCTGGAGATTATAAGGCCAGGAGTTGTGTAAGCCAGATTACTTATAGACTACAGAGAGGACAGTCTTTTGAGTATATATAGATTTAAGCCTGGGTGGCGTTTTGTAACTGCAGTGTCAGCAGTCGTTCTGGTGGAACATTAGAACTGCTAGGATATATAGATTCAAGCCTGTATGGCGTTTTGTTAACTTATCAGTCTTTATCAGTGGTGGGCCAACCTTTCGGGCGTAATGACCACGAATTCGCGTTATAAGAGCATCAGACTTTATCAGTATCATGGTAAGGTTATAAGAGCAATGAATAGCCCTATGTGGGCGTGACTTGGATTTATAACGCCTTTTCTTACTTCTACATTGTTAAGAAACAAAGGCGAATCTTCTACAATTTTTTTGTGTTGATCGTGACCTGTAATCGGCAACGCCTCTACAATACACAGACAGTTGTGTGTCACTCATGACCTTTAATCGGTGACACGGTGAAGCGTCTTGTGTTTACATGCCTCCATATGACATTTTCGCAACGTTTCCAGTTCTACGTTTCGGAGTGAAATTTTCAAGTAAACTTTGACATGGTTATGGCGACCTGTCCTGATTCATCATCATCAGCGATATCTGCATTATGAGAATTACAGTATGCTCCAGTTTTATATGCAAGTGCGAAATATCAAGTAGCTCTTTCCAACAAGAGTGACAGACAGTGTACCTTCGCGACGACAGAGGGAACAAGTGGGTAACTTCGGCTGTTTCCAGTTTCCTGTGCTGTGTACGATCACATAGCATACTGTTTCCAGTTTCCAGTTTCCTATGCTGTGTATGACAACATAGCATGCTGTGTCAGGGTGTAGTGAGAGTTGACATGGGACTCTGCTTATGTTGTGTCATCTTTGATGTTGATGCCCATCGATTGTAACAAGAAAAGAAGGAACTTTGCTATTTGCAAGATAAGTGGTTGTGTTGTTGTGAAAACTGTGTTTATGTATGCATGCTATCAAGTCTTCTCATATCACACATTATATATTCTATTAACTGTTTAGTATAGGTTTTAGTGCATAATAATTGAGAATTGAAATATTTATTGTGTGAGGTGGAAATTAATTATCTAAATTTCCAGGGACATAAACTTATTATAATTAATTTTGATATGGATGCTAAGTGGTGTGATGTAGATCCTACAGATATAAGACCTATGTGGCTAGGGATTTGGTTGATTTGCTACGGCACATTCGTGTGTTTGTGCAACAATATATAGAGATTGAACACGGACATATTGTGCAAAGTATATACAAGATAATCCACAACAGTGTTTCTGACCTGCATAAAAGGGAATTGAATATTGAGAAACAAACAAAAGTAAACAAACAGAGTGCTTTACAGGAAAGTGATAAGTTTTTACAAGATGATGCTGAAAAGAAAAAATTACAAGAAACAGTGTCTAGGCTCACAAGTGAGTTACAGAAATCAAACTTGGATCTTGCTAATGTAACAACAGCATTAGACTCTGCAGGCAGTAAAGTAAAAGATTTGGAAGTTCAGATAGAACATATGAATAGCGTAATGGGTAATCTCACTCGAGAAATTCAAGAGAAGAATGATATTTGTGAGAAATTAAAAGTTCAAACCAAGAAATGTGAAAACTTATGTAATGAAACACTTACTGGCTTATTGTGTGACAATGTGATTGTTAGTCACCGACTTAAAGAAAAGTATTTTGTACCTCCCGAGAATGTTAATGAGCTTGGGAATGGCCAGAATAGTAACACTAAGGAACTTCAGATGGATTTAACACAGTTGAGTGCTAATGAAGAAAAGGATGATAGGGAAAGATTAGAAGAGTTAACGATGTACAAAAGGAAAATGACTGATATTGAGAAATTACTCATGCAGGAGAAGAGTAAGCTTTTAACATCGAATGACTTAATTAAGAAACAAACTGAAGACATCTCACTTAGAAATGCTGAGATTAGTGATCTGAGAAATAGAGTTTATGGTTTGGTAGATGTGGTTTTAGGTATTAAGGGTTTGTCTACTGTCAATGTTGACAAAGGTAGACAGAATGTTTATCACCAAATAAAACAAGCAAGAAGCCAGCCCTTTACACAAGCTGAGAGGAAAATCGAACATGATGGACGGAGATCACTACGTGGCAAATACAATTTCCCACGTACTACTTCTGGTAACATTACTGACTCGTGGCGTCAGGCCAGCAAAGATAATTCTGCTATAACAGTCAGTTCTATAGATTGCAAAAAAAATGGAGATAAATTTCAAGGCAGATCTAAAAAGACCAACCATTATTTTAATGATGGAAATACTGATAAACAGATAATAAGGGACAAAGCTATTAGTAAGACTTGTACCCAAAATAAAACTCAACATGTTGATAACCATAAGAATTTAGTTATCACTGGTACTGATCAATTTAGTAAGCATATTGTCACAAAGGAGAATAGAAACAGTTGTGGTGAAAGAAATAACTACAATAAAGGTTATCAGCCTTATAATGATGGTTCTAGAACACAACAAAATCCATCGGTTAGATATTTTTATAGAAGTAGAAATACTAATCATAATAATGTTGCACAACAAAAGAACAATCTTGGTTGTAAACAAGGTAACAGTAAGGGTATTGTTTCAAATACTACTGCTTGTTATGCATTTTGAGTTCTAGAGAATATCTCGTTGTGTTTGAGTAGGATTTTATTTCAGCCTACTGTTGTGATGACCTTCATTTCTGTCAGGATGTCTTATCCTTCTGTGTTATCTGCTGTGGGACGAGGAAATGGTGGCATCATATAGAAACCAGACGTTTTCACTGCCACACGTTTGGGTAAATGTAAGACTAATTTTCTGTTTTACTTCAATAAATCTCACAAGTTGATTGAAATAGACATTTTCATTTATATTTTCCCACAGTATTCGGCTTGTTAAGAATCTTCGCACCGAAGTTATTTTTTACTGTGAGAGGAATGTGGGTCAACCTGTGACCAAGTGTCTAGTCAAGCGCAACCCAGCCAGCCTGTTGACACGGTGTTGTATGACATTGCCCCGTGCGGTTTTACAGAATGCTATCGAGGACCGCGGATTTGTGACCTATTTATTTTTTTTGTATGTTTGTTTAGGAGTTAGTTTAAGATTGCTATAGTGTTTTTTACACTTAATTTATTTTTTGGTTAATGAATTACTGTATTGTATAGTAACTTACATTACATAATGTCTTAGGTATTGTGTATGTTCATATGTATGCACTGTTATGACTCTGTCATTATTTACATGATTGTTTTGTTAATAAACATTGCATGTGTTATGATTGCAATGAAATGATGACATATCACTTTGTAGTGACTTATCTTTAATTTTTGTAATGAGATTGTGGATTTGTGATTTTTTCATACGCTAGTCGGAAGACTATTCCAATTAGACCATATTATGTATGACCATAGGTGCTACGTTGTGAAGTTGAAGCAATGATAGTTGATTCATCAAACATTGATATGTTTTGCAGCGTTGGTTCTTAGGAAAATTTTGGATTTGATGAGATTGCCAGCCCTATGCACAAACTCATTAGCAACGAATATGCGTTAGTTGTTTCAGAGAGTCTTGTTATTCATTAATTTTTTTTTTTTTCTTTTATTCTGGTGCTATTTCTAATTAATATTACCATATACAGAGGTTATATGCAATAACTATTGTGTTGTGAAATGTAATTTTGAAACTAAACTTGTATGTGTTAGTTATGATTTTGTATTTGTATTTGTAAACATATTTTGAAACATTGATTTCTGGTATTTTTTGCCATGTGTTTTTTTTCTGCTGAATTCTGTTTAAACTAGTATGTGTTTATTATGAGTCTACTTAAGAATTGGAATTCTTTTTTGTTAGATGTCATTCATTTGGTTAAAGATAATTTTATTTTGGTATATTAGTTATAGATTTAATCAAGAAAAAATTAAAATACTATTGTTATTTAACTTAGCTTTAAAGAAACTTTTTTGTACTGTAATTTTTTTTTTGGAAATGTATTTTTCTTTGACATTGTTATATTTTTTCTGCGCCAAAGTGCTTAATAAGGTGTAATAATATATGTTGATAATAATATTTTTTTTTTTCAGATTGTGATATTTTTATATATCGCACTTTTTTGTGTGATACCTGTGTGGATCTTTTCTTCCTATTTCGATTTCTTTGTTGATTTTCTGTGCTGATCATGCTTCTTTTGTTTGATCTTGACTTTACTTTCTATTTATTGTGTCATGTTTGGTCTACAGTAATAATACTTAACTTTGTTTGTAAATGATTATTTCGGTGTATTTGGCAGATTATTATGGGTAATTTGTTTATTGTACACTTGCTTTATTTTTTGGCGATGTATTATTTTGACCTTATCATAAAACTATTGTTGTAGGCATATATTAGAGCTTAGCTGACCACTCATTTGTCGGTGATGTAGTTTTTTTCAAAAAAATGATAAATCATTTTTTTCTCCGGACCGGGTGGTAACTGTAAAGGTCAAAGGGGAGTGATACGTACTATACTGATTATACAGTGTGAATTCAGGGTTGTCGCACTTGTTAGCTGGTTTAATTGTGAGTTGTTTAAACATTTATATGTTAGAAAACAGAGGGTACAGAAAGCGTGTGAGCGCTGGTCATGTAGGCAGATAAGATGTGATAAATCTGCAGATAAGATGAGATAAGATGAGATAAGAGAAGATAAGGTGTACTTTATGTTAAGGACATGTTCTGAGGCCTTGGTGTCTACAGGCCGATGTTTTGGGATCATATTTACCTCCCTGATAGATTTCTATTGTGCAGGAACGGCGCTAGGAGATAGTAAGGCCATTGTTCCTTTTGGAGGGAGAGTTTCTGGAGATTATAAGGCCAGGAGTTGTGTAAGCCAGATTACTTATAGACTACAGAGAGGACAGTCTTTTGAGTATATATAGATTTAAGCCTGGGTGGCGTTTTGTAACTGCAGTGTCAGCAGTCGTTCTGGTGGAACATTAGAACTGCTAGGATATATAGATTCAAGCCTGTATGGCGTTTTGTTAACTGCAGGGGTATGCAGTCGTTGAGGGAGTCCTATAGATGTACGCCTGTGTGGCGGTTTTTGTAACTGCAGTGTCAGCAGTCGTTCTGGTGAATTTACTGATGTAACATTAGAACTGCGATGTAAACAGGGTTTACATCATACTGAACAGCTGTAACATTCTGCGCAATTGATTATTATTGATTTTTGTGTATCCTGTTGTACCTGTGTAGTGTATCGTATCGGATTGATGTTGCTGTGTGAATAAATCATGTGCTGTCAATTGGAAATGAACACTAGTCTGATTCGTTGATCTATGCTTGACAGTACAGGGTGAGTGACTGTACCTTTCATACCACTCACTACAGACTTTATACACAGGGACAATACAGAGCTAACCTATTTATCATCTGCTCTGTGTGGGCGCATGTACTACAATCAGTCTAATCACATCAAGAGGGATATAATTTATCACCATTGTATATACCAAGATATCAGTCTTTATCACCATGCCATTTTCTTCTCTCTTATTTTCTCTTTGACTTCCTCTGTCCACCAAGGTGTCTTCTTTCTCTTGTTCCCAAGTCGGACTTCACCACATGCTTCTGCAGCAGCTGTCTTTATGATGTCCTTGAATTTAAGCCAGAGGGTTTCCAAGTCATCAGGTTGTTCTTCTGTGTTGCTCACCGCTACAGCAATAAGCCCCTGGTATCTGGTCTTAATTTCTTGCTCTCTCAGCTTGTAGGTCTTAATGCTCATTTCTCCCGTTCGTTTGCTTAGTTTCTTGCGTGATGTTGGGCACCGGACATATTTGAATGAGCTCCTCCTAACAATGGCATAGTCGATCACTGACTTCTCATTCTTTGTTGGTTCACATATAGTGTATGCATGTATGCGCTTATGGGGGAACTTTGTGTTTGTAATGATCAGATTCTGCTCACTGCAGAATCTATGTGTGTATAAACACATGTAACTAATGTTCATATCACGAAAGGTTCTCTTTACAAGCTTCCCCTCGCTTGTTTTAACAGTTATTTGTGACACCTAATGTCAGTTCACTTCTGACAACCTCTTCACTGGTCATAGTCACTTTTAAAAATCTCCTTACAACTTATCTCTCAGTTTGCATCGCTTCATACTTTATTTCTTTCAGTTTCTGTAATTAAAATCTTGCATAAAATCTTAATCTGTCCTGGTTAATATTCTAGCCTGACCGCTAGGGTGTTGATATTTCCCGTCTTTCCTACTTCTTGCTCTAACTTTATCTGTATGACGTTATCACTGGAAAATGCTGACGGACAATTCGTCACACTCGACCGAAAATCTTAATTCACGTAATTAGCAAAACCTACGTGCCTTGACATCTTGACAATGTCTGTGAATATTTCTACACAACGTTCCTTCCGAAAAATCTCTTCGTTCTTCGATTAATTAATGAAATTTCAATATCTGGCGACTGTAGTTGTATATATGTATTCTTGCTGGACCACTGTGTCTGCTCATAAGTCTTACTTCATGATGTGCACTGTTCAGCAGCTACATACTGTCTCTTAAAACCCTTGTTCCCTGCTTTAATCACTGACTATAACGCGTGATCAAAGCTACGCGAAGCTTCTAGATTTCTATCGTACTCGCCCAAGGGAACTAATTTTAAAGGACGTAACCCAGTCTATTGCTAGTAAGAAAAGAAAAGAAATGGAGACAAAAGGCATCCCTGTCGCACTCCTGTTCTTATCCCAAACGGTTCTGTAAGCTGTCCTTCGTGAAGAACTCTGCATGTCATGTCTTCATATGTTTTCTTTATTAAATTAATGATCTTCAGGGGAACTCCATAATGCCTCATCAATTTCCAAACTTGGACCCAGAATAATAACAGCTACTTTTGAAACAGCTAAAAAGAAAATAAAAGTAAATGTCATCCAATGTTATGCACCAACTAATGACGATGAAGAGTCGGTGAAAGAAGCATTTTATACTAGACTACAGGAAATTATGGATAAAGTAAAAAGAAGAGACATCACAATATTGATGGGTGACATGAATGCAAAGATAGGTACAGTCAATACCGGATTTGAAGAAGTCATGGGAAAACATGGGCTAGGAATAATGAATGAAAATGGGGAACTATTCTCAAACTTCTGTGCTTCAAATCAACTGGCTATAGGAGGAAGCATGTTTCCACATAAGAGAATACACAAGGCAACATGGATATCACCAGACCATAAAACATAAAATCAGATTGATCATATATGCATAAATAAGAAGTTTACATCATCATTGCAGGATGTAAAGGTATATAGAGGAGCAGATGTGGCATCAGATCACCACCTTCTGATAGCCAAAGTAAAAATGAAACTCAAGAGATATGCAACAATGCAAAACTATAGACAACAATTTAATGTAGGACATCTATGAAATCAAGAAACAAGAGACAAATTTGCGGTCATAGTATCCAACAAATTCCAAGTGCTCCAACAGCTGGAAGATGTAGAGAATACAGAAGACTATCGGCAGCAGGTCAAAACTGTATGGAATGAGACATGTGAAGAAATACTGTGGAAAAGGGAACGACAACAAAAAGCATGGATAACAACAGAAACTATCAATAAGATAAAAGACAGGAAAAACAAGAAAGCAGATTTAAACACAAGCAAAACCAGAAGTTCCAAAGCCAAGGCTCAAGAAGTGTACACAGAAGCAAACAAAGAAGTAAAAAGAAGTATTAAAAGAGAGAAGAGGAAATATATTGAGGAGTTGGCAAGAGAGGCAGAAGATGCTGCAGCCAAAGGAAATATGAGAGAACTGTATAGCAGCACAAAGAAGCTAACAGGGAAATACAAGCAAACAAGTTGCCTCATAAAAGAGAAGAATGGGAAACTGCTCAGCAATATACAAGAGCAAATGAAGAGGTGGACAGAATATTTTGGTGACCTCAATAGACCAGCGCCACAACCCCCCTCCCCTCCCCCCTCCCCCCAGACATCCAGCCAGAAGAAGAAGAGCCACAAATTAACGGTGAAAGACCAACGAAGGAAGAAATAAAGAAATCCATAAAGCTTCTACGAGATGGAAAAGCGGCTGGACCTCATGGCATTCCAGCAGAGGCCATAAAAGCAGATATCGACACGGCTACAGGGATTTTATATAAATTACTTGGTAAAGTCTGGGAAAAGGAAGAGATACCAGCAGAATGGAAGGAAGAATATCTGGTTAAGTTGCCTAAGAAGGGAAATTTACAAGAGTGCACAAATTATAGAGGAATAATGTTACTATCAGTGCCAGGGAAAGTATTAAACAGGATTATCCTTGAGAGATTAAAAGAGTCCATAGACAAGAAACTGAGAGATGAACAAGCAGGTTTTCGACAAAACAGATCCTGTACAGACCAGATAGCCACTTTGAGAATAATAGTTGAACAAAGTCTGGAATGGAATTCACCACTATACATCGGATTTGTGGACTACGAAAAGGCATTTGACAGTGTATACAGAGAATCACTTTGGAAATTGATCAGGCATTATGGAGTTACCCTGAAGATCATTAATTTAATAATGAAAACATATGAAGACATGACATGCAGAGTTCTTCACGAAGGACAGCTTACAGAACCGTTTGGGATAAGAACAGGAGTGCGACAGGGATGCCTCTTGTCTCCATTTCTTTTCTTACTAGCAATAGACTGGGTTATGAGATCATCGACAACACACAACATAAATGGAATCCAGTGGACTCTGACTAAGCAGTTGGATGATCTGGATTTTGCTGATGACTTGGCTCTTCTGACCCATAACCGTGATCAGATGCAGGACAAATTGAAAACACTCGATGAGAGGTCACAGCAATTGGGTCTGAAAATACACAGGGAAAAGACAAAGATAATGAGAATAAATGCAGGTAATGATAACAGGGTTGAACTTGAAGAAACACCAATACAAGATGTAGAATCATATACATATCTTGGCAGTAATATAGACAAAGTTGGAGGGACAGACAGCGATATCAAAATAAGAATACAAAAGGCAAGAGGAGCTTTCATTGCATTGGGAAATATATGGAGATCAAGAGAAATCGGATCCAACACGAAAATAAGAATCTTCAACTCAAATGTGAAGTCAGTCCTATTGTATGGCTCTGCGACATGGAGAACAACAAAGACAACAACCAAAAAGCTAGACTTTCATAAATGGGTGCTTGCGTAGAATAGAGGGATTAAAATGGTATGACAAGGTTAAGCATATGTAAACGTTGCTGCAAAATCTATATTGGCCAAACAGGCAAACGACTTGGGGACAGATTCAGCCAGCACTTAAATGACATCTCTCAGCAAAAGTCCACACCAGTTGCCACACACTTCAATAGTCCTGACCACCATGGTCCCATCGACATCCAGGTCACTGCGATGCGATCCTGCTCCTCTGACACTGCCAGCCGAGAACAGCTTGAGAACCGTCTTATCCACCGCATGGGGTGTCTAAAACCAGCCGGTCTCAACACTTTCCACACCTTTGTCTGAGGTCACCCTTTCCTCTCTTGCTCTATTTTGACTCTTTCCACTCTTATCCTATTCTTCTAGTTTTATGACATCCTCCATAATATGTATGGATATACACGGTTTATAATTTGTCTTGATTTTTGATTTCATATTCAATTATCTCCCACTCATTCTTTCCTCTTCTATTTCCAGTCCCCACTTTTATTACGTTTGGGTAGTTTTTTTGTTCAGTTTCGTTTTTTAGTTTTTAGTTTCTTGGTATGTATTGTGTACATCCGGGGGCAGAGATCACTTCCTTTTCAGCCATGCTTCGCCTTCAGGGAAGTACCTAGGTTTTATTTTTGTATTTCTTTAAGTTCTTATGTCTCCTACCTAGCCTTCACTTTCTTTCTTTTCCTGACGAAGGCCTTGTGGCCGTAACGTAGACTACTTTCTTTGTCTTTTGTCCTCGTAAGACGAATTACCTTTTTTCGATTTTTTTTTCAAACCCATCCATATGACAAGGTTACCAACGTGCAACTGATGACAAGAACTAGACAAGTGCCAGTGGAACAAGAGATGAGAAGAAGACGATGGCGATGGATAGGACACACACTGAGGAAACCTGTTGATAGCATTACAAGGCAGTCTTTTTTCTGGAACCCCCAGGGCAAGAGAGGCAGAGGTAGACCAAGAAGCACATGGAGAAGAGAGCTGGAAACAGAGGTGAAAATGATGAGGAAAACGTGGAAAGGACTTGAGATGATGGCACGTGACAGGAGGACTTGGCATGTGTTTGTTGAAGGCCTATGCTCCTTTGGGAGTGGAGGGTTATGAATGAATGATTGAACTCATGTTTTACTTCTTCTAGTTAGTCATCACAGATATAACTCCTACTCTTTGTCTACATCTATTTTATAGCAACGGTTACCTCGCTTTGACCGCCCCTTCTACAAAAGTATATATCAATTTTATAAAAATATATTGTTAAAAAAAAGACACGCATAGCTATCCGAGGGCGCGTTTTTATGAATTTGTAAGTAAAATTTGGTGCTAGGGTATATAAAAACCAGCCTCAAATGTTCTTTACAGTGTCAAATGCCAGTGTTGACCTGAATTGCGTTCGTTTTTGTAATCGTTACAACGCAGTGGTCAATAGTGTTTATGACGCAATTTTTGACCACAACTCATGTTTCGCACACGGGAAAGCAACAAAATTTGGGGTGAACACTATTCACTGACTACGCAACTGAAACCCTATAAAAGGATAACGCTACACAAAAAAAAAATTCAGTTCATTTTCAAGCAGACATTTATGGCGTCTCTATTGATAAATTTAAGGAGCATTGCTATTGACCGACTGCATGCAGGCGAAAGTCAAAGTCAGGTTGCCAGGCATCTAAACGTGCATCAGAAAACCATCAGTCGACTTTGGCACCGGTTCCAAGCCACTGGCTCAGTTGAAGACCGGCATCGCAGTGGACGACTCAGAGTGACATCATGTCGTAAATTTATTTTGAGAGAAAGAGTCTTAGAAATAGTGGTCCTGTTTAGAGTGGAGAATGATGGTGAGGCTCAGTGATAATAAGGGTTAGAAAGTAAATAGTTGCTTCACAGAGTGCAGGGAAGAGTAAGTACAGACTTATTTACGACAATCGTTCCTCTCAATCTTCTCCTCAAACTCTCCTGGTCAAACGATTATTTGCCAGTTTCCAGACACACACCTGCGCTCACACCGATTTGGTGCTTCAAACACACAGACGCACGTGAATACAAACTATATTAAACAGATATGGGACATTTGGGCTTTGGTATTCCAACACAGTACTAAATAAGTTTATGCTGTTTATTAACATTAAAATCAGTCACAACAATTATCACGTGTTACAGAAAAATATCATAAGTACAGAAAATACAAATAACAGGGGGGGGGGGGGTGAAGAAGATTGGTATCGAGTACGCCCTTTCCACTGGTATTAGACAAAGATAAACT
The DNA here is from genome assembly GCA_024509875.1 of Oreohelix idahoensis. NCBI lineage: Eukaryota > Metazoa > Mollusca > Gastropoda > Stylommatophora > Oreohelicidae > Oreohelix > Oreohelix idahoensis. Next base: position 467,260 of record JAMPIV010004852.1, on the reverse strand, counting down.
CCGTCCAATGATAGATAGTTATCAGGAACATAGGAAATGTGACCCAACAGTGAATTTAATTACTCTGAAAGAAGGGTTACAATATTAGGTATAGGTGGTAGAAAAATCCTGTTATTCCCAATTGTTCTTCCCTTTACTAAGCAAATGGGATGGAGGGGGGGGGGGGTAAACAGAGTTAACAAAATATCCCACTTAAAGGAACAATGCAGGGTATACAGAAAATGTATTACCCGGTAGGCAAGTTAACAAATGGTTTGCAAAATTAAATCTCCTGTCATTCATGCACGCTCGTGAGGGCCCACACTCATATGCTCCCACTCACTTACCGATTGTAGCATCAGGCACTCCATAGAATTATATAAACAGCAATTACACTCTTGACATATGAAAATGTCTGGTACTTCGATGTCCAGCCCCTGATTTAGCGAGGTTGGCTGATAGCAAATATTCCCACTTATCGCCGGACGTGAAGCCTAGGAGTTCTTGTGTTTTATTATATAAAAGGAGTCTATGGGATGGCACTGTCACAGTTAGATACAGGGGTGAGAATGGAGTGGTCTCTTTAATTTCGCCTCTGGTAGTAAAATTCCTTCAATGCGTGATGATAGCAACTGACCGGAAAGTTTTAAATCCAGTGAGGAAAAACTAGGCCCAGTCACAGTTCAGGTAAATAGGTACTCTCTCACAACAGAGCAGTAAATAAAATATCGCTACTGGCAACTGTTCTTCTTCCAGTTTATCTTACAGATTGTAATTTAATTTGATGGTTTATTTAAATGTTCTTGGGTGTGCTTTCTTTCATGTAATTATGATAGCTAGGCCGCATCGGACCGCCACAAGATTTTATTTAAAATTGTTCATCAATATATCTGGAAGTTTAAGAACCGAGTCTGGAAGACTGTATGATTTCTTGCTGGGATCGCAAAGGTTATGTGATCATTCTATAGAAAAAGATAGAAAAACCATGACAACATAATCATACCGCAAAAATCAAATAATATTCTAACGCGCGATAAATTTACCATTAAGACTATTATATACACTCACGTATTTAATTATGTATTTAATAAAACACTGCGCGAGTTCTATGGTTAAAACACACATCTATATATAGGACTTAGCTAAATTTAGTAATTATAAATTCCTTCGCGACTTTAAAAGTTACTTTAGCATTTAAGCATCTATTATTTTTGGGGAATAATATAATAGATATATCATTAACTTTACCACTGGAACTTTTGAAATGAGTTTAATTTAATAGATTTAACCAAACACAAAATCCAGTGAAATAAAATGAAAGCACTAGACCACTGATCACTTTAACAAATATATTATACCGTGCACAGAAAAAGAAATCATTCCAATGTAGCCACCAATTCAGATGGAAATCTAGCAGAATTCTACTATAGCTAGTGAATCTTAAATCTCTGGCGAACTAATGATAAAATGGCTTTCTTCATGGTCTGTATATATCTAACTGCAATGCAAGATTGGGGGGGGGGGCATGTTAGAATTTGACACCTTTTTAGATCTCAGGAGACTTTCAGGGTTCTGACCGCCAGACTAAGGAGAGATGCCGCCCCTGGTTTTCCATATCTCCGTTCGCTGCGTCCGCTTCGGCTTTCCCGTTCGCGTCCACTGCGATCGGTTCTGTGGTTATCACAGAGATGCGAAATGCCGGCAAGAAACTTGCGTCGTTCGTTTCAGGGACCACTACTGTCTTTGATAGCCTGCCGCTGGTCTTTCCTGAGATCCATCAGTGCCTGTTTGATCGTGTGCCGCTACTTTCGTTTGATTCTGGCAATGCCCCACTTTAGCCGGCGTACTGACCAATTAAATGAAAATAACTGCATATGATTGCTCAAGAGATATCCGTGGGCGTGATTTAACCTCTCCTTAAATCAATGCGATGACCAGAATGTACGGTAGATAAACTGTCCACATATTAATCAGCAAACGTGTTTACAATCTGCGTGGAAAGGTTGCATGCTAATGAGTCCACGTTTCTGTTGTGCATAGCTAATGAGTCCAGGTGGAAGCATTCCCGTTTGACGATAAAATTACAACCATATTCGGGGGCACTGATGTTATCCGAAGGGGTCGTTACGAAGGGTCGTACCATATCATCCAACACTTCGGAGTCAGCTGAGTTCGTCTGTCACAATCGTCCCCTCTTTTGAGACATGAAAACATCTTTTCATGTTTGATTTATGACAATGAAGCTGCCCTGATCTGTAGCTTTTGGATGATTGGTATCTTCAACTTCCTCCTCTTCCTCCGTAGTCCAGTTTCTACTCAGGAAATCAGCCCCGCCATTCTGTCTTCCCGGAATATATTCCACTTTGAAGGAATAAACGCTTAAAAGAATCGCCCAACGCATGATCCTTGCGTTAATTCTTTATTGGCACCAAGAAAGGCTAACGGTGCGTTGTCTGTTTGCACCGTGAAAGATGTCCCATAGAGAAACTCATGATGGCGTCTGATACCGTCAATCAGAGCGAGACATTCTCTTTCGACTACGCTGTAGTTCCGTTCAGCTTTATTTAATTTCCGACTGCCATAGGCAACTGGAAATAGCATGTTCCGGCACTCCTCCGAATAGCGGTCCCAAATGAATCGATACATTTTGTGTTAGAAAATTTCCCTTACAGGACCTCATTTTGACATATAATTTAAAAAAAATATACGAGTAGAAATGAATGGGAAACTACTCTTGAAACACAGAAATTGCCAATCTGATCAATGTATTGATAGTTATAGTTGAGCAGACAGATTGAATTTATTTTCTGCCAGCTGGAGGCAATTGTGAAAGTAACCCTTGTTTGCCGTCTAGAGTTCCATAGCCAGTTACGTGTATTTAGTACCTGACTGTACGGGTTAGATGGTAATGTCTGAATCGATAAATAGTCATTTGCTTCAGTGGGAGAGTATAAAGGTAGTCCCATAGCAGATACTAATGTAGGGGAGTGAAGTGTTAGAGACCTCACTATACTAGGTCATGCATACAGAGGTGGGGTGACCAGTACCTTTCATTGCTGCCTTTTCCTTCCCTAACTCAAGTGAGAAGTCAGGTACCCATTTACAGCTGGGTAGACTGAATCGGAGTTTCTTATTAATCGGTGTGCAGCAAGCCACTGTAACCATTGGAGTTTGTTGTTCATTAACGTATACAAGTAACTAGGTCTGACATCTACAGCTGTTAGTTGTTGAACTGGTAGAACATTGTTGCTGATCTGTGTCGGAGCTGATGGTCTACCTGGCATTATTAATATTTTTATCTCAAATGCACAAATTCGAAAGTAAAAATTGTGGGTGTCTCAGTGTGTGCGACGGAACGAACGGAATAATTTGTCTTCTCTTTGTTACTTTCACAATTGCCTCCACGGCTGGCGGAGTTGTGGATTAAAGTTGCTACCATAAGTGAAATGGGTTCATTTTCGATACAAGACAACAGGAGGCTGAGACACTTGGGAGTCATGACCCAAGTGGGCCCGCCTTCCTTAGAGTGTAAATGAGTACACTGGGCCGAAACACTTGTCGGATGGGGGGAACTACTTCTGATGATCAGATTGCCTCCTGTTGTATCGCTCTGTAAAGAATTTCCAATCATCATATCAATTTATTCACAACTTTGGAAGAAAAGAAATGGTCGACTTCACTTACTGTATCGGAATATCGAAATGATAATGTTACAGCGGGAAAAAACTTGTAATTTTAGATTTTTTTTTTCTCCCCCTTTTAGGTCTACTACATTCACGTGGCTACACAATGACAGGTGTTTATAACCTGGGCTGAACTTTCAATGTTCATTATTTATGAAAATATTCACAGCAGCATAAATATGAATTTTTAGTAAACGGCTCCTGGGTCGACCCAGCCCCAATTGGGTACCAGAGCAACTCTGGGAAGGTTAAGGCGGCCGGCGTGATGCTGACCACATCACCCCTAGTGTGCCGATGGTCAAGAAAATATGATCTAACACCATATTCCCAATAGGCCTATGCCTCAATGGGCGTGTAACGGGATCCTTTACCTTTTTTTTCCATTTCATGTCGCCCCTGAACCGGCATTACCAAATGAGGCCCTGTAAGGGATATTTTCTAACACAAAACGTATCGATTCGTTTGGGACCGCTATTCGGAGGAGTGCCGCATGTTCGAATCACTGTCATCGGCTTGAAGCAGTGTTGACCCGATGCCATGGCCTGACCCGTCGACCCGCAGTACAAAAGGTTTCTTGAGGTCAGGCAACCTCAAAATGGGGTATGCAGACAACTGTCCTTTCAAAGTGCTGTACGCGTGTTCGCACTTTTGATCCCAAATAACCTTATCAGGACAACCTTTCTTTGTTAGGTCAGTCAGAGGTGCCGTCAGTCCGTTGAAGTTCTGGATGTATTTCTGATAGTATGCACATAGTGATAGGAACGAACGAGTGTCTTTCTTGGTTCGGGGTCTTTTAGCTGCAATTATTTTCTCCACGTTTTTCTTAACGGGCCAACTACAGCCGTGAGAAATAGTATGCCACAGGAAGTCTAGCTTTTCAAACCCGATGAGACATTTGCTAGGTCTGGCTGTGAGACCAGTTTCCTTTAGTCTCCTGAGGAGCATAGCAACCGTAGCAATATGTTCGTCGTAGGTTTCCGATGCAATTAATATGTCATTCATGAAATTATGGATATGGGGACTTTGCAAAGGTTCTACAAGCTTCCTCATCATTCTGGTGAACACTCCTAGTGCGTTATGCAATCCAAACGGCATCACATTAAATGTGTAATGTCCTTCACTAGTGCTGAAAGCTAACAAAGGTTTAATTTCCTCCTTGACTGGTATTTGATAATAACCTTTACTGAGGTCAATCTTGGAGAAAATCTTTGCTTTGCTGAGCTTGGTGAACAACTCGGAAACAGTTTGGAGAGGTTCGGGCTGGAATTCCGTTACAGCGTTTACCAGCCGGTAATCTATACACAGCCGAACTTCCTTATTGGGCTTCTGCAACAGCACTACACTGGAACTGTAAGGAGATGTAGACTCACTGATAATTCCTGCCTGGCGCAGCTTGTCTATTTCTCCGCGAAGTGCATCAGCTTTAGCGTACGGGATGGGGTAAACTCTGGTTCGAACAGGGGTCTCGTTTGTTAATTTCATATCAAATTCGATGAGATTTGTTCGACCAGGTACATCCGTTAAGACTGCACTGTACTGCTTTAGTAGCGCCCTGGTTTCTGTTTGTTGTTCTGGTGAGAGATTGTCGCCGAACTTGACATCTTTAAAGGATTATGTGGGTTGCAATGGGTACTCCATGCAACCATCATCATCTTCCTTGTCTTCCGTTGCTATGGCGACAGCCAGGAGATGCTCGGAAGATGGCACCGGTCTTTAAAAATATTTCTTAAGGAGATTTACGTGAAAGACCTTCTCCTTTCCTTTAATGGAGATCTTGTAATTGGTGCGTGAGATCTTTTTAAGGACGGTAAATGGTCCTTGCCATCCGATGCGAAGTTTATTGCTTCCGGTTGGAAGTAGCAACAAAACTTTCTCCCCTGGTTGGAGTTCTCTCTCTTTTGCAGCTTTGTTGTATCTTTTAGCATGTTTAGCGCGGGCTTTCTTAAGGTTGGTTGTAGCTAGATCCCGTCCTAGCTTTAGCCTTTCCTTGAGCTCAGATACATACTTTCTTGCAGAGACGACTGTCTCGTCAGCCTTTTGGTCTGTCAGGGACCGAAGTAAGGCTTCTAGTGGCCCCTTAATAGGTCTGCCAAATAAAAGTGTAGCTGGCGCGAATCCCGTATACGCTTGGGGAACCTCTCTGTAGGCGAATAAGGCAGCAAATATATATAGGTCCCAGTCTTCCGGTTTCTTCTGACCCAGCTTACGTAACATCATGGTGAGGCTGCCGTTAAAACGTTCCACGAGCCCATTTCCGGCCGGATGGTAGGGACTTGTGTGGATATGTTTGGCCCTCAAGATCTTAAAGATCTCCTCCATTAACAGGCTACGGAATTGGGATCCATTGTCCGTCAAAACTTGTTGAGGGAATCCCAACCGTGTAAAAATTTGCACGAGGGCTTCTGCGACATGCTTGGAATCCGTGCATGTTAGCGGTATAGCTTCGGCCCACATTGTGCAAGTGTTGACTAAGGTCAGGATGAACCTGTTCCTTCTTTTGGTCCTTTCCAGGGGTCCAATGATGTCGACAGCAACCCGTTCAAATGGAGTACCTACTATTGGCATTTGCCCCATAGGTTTCTGGGGGTGTCAAGTGCTTTGGTGCTACACGTTGGCACTGGGCGCAGGATTTTACGTACCTGATACTTTCAGAGTTCATTCCTGGCCACCAATAGTGGTTTTTTATTCGCTGAATAGTGGCGTTTTGTCCCTTATGTCCGCTAAAGGGAAGAGAGTGCCCCATTTCTAAGATATAGCTTCTGTACTGCGTCGGTATTAGGAGCTGGTTATTCCCTGTATCAGGGTCGCCCGTTCTACGATACAATACGCCATCCTTAGAAAAGATGTCTCCGTTGTGTCTGGGGTCCTTAGCCATGGGCAGTTTTTTAAAGCAGGGCTCCAGAGTAGGGTCCTTTTGTTGCGCCTCCTTCAGTTCGTTCGGCAACAAATTTGGCGCAGGCTCCCACTCCTTCTTAGTTTGCCCTCTTGTGGTTACCGCTGCCACAATCGGCTCCTTTGGTCTCCCAATAAACACATATCTACATCCCATGATAACTGGGTAGATCGGATCATCCATTATGGCCGCTTTAATAACACCTCTGACAAAATCAGAGTGTATTTCTACAAGTGCGATAGGAAGCGTCCTGGGTGCATCACTCTTGAAAACTCCACTAAGTTTGACGGTTTCCTCTGTCTCCTGACCTGGTTTGACTAGGTGTCTGGCGACAATACAACTAAAACTTAATCCAGTGTCAAAGAGACAAGTAGTTGAGGTACCATTCAAAATTACAGTTCCTCGCGTTGAGGGTCGGTCCCCCTCAGGTTGAGAATCACTGACATTGACTCTACCTGACGAGGCTGTATGCAGGCATCTGATGCGGTTTGGCCCGGCGTGCTTGCCCTGATCAGACGTCCCTGGTGTAGGGGTCTTCCTGTTTCCTTGACCTTGGTGGCCGCGCTGCCACGTAGGCTTGGTGGGTTGATCAGAATTGTTGTTTGGGGGAAATCGGGTTTTGTAGAATTTCGATTTTTCCTGGGGAGGTCTCTGGGTATTATGTTCTCGTTGGTTATAATGCTGAGAGGAATTATAAATTTAGGATGACTGCTCTAGATTTTGTTTACGAGATGGCTCATCTGTGGGTTTACGTTTAGTGCTGGGAAGTTCGGCCATTGCATTGGTATAGCGTTCTGCCTTACTGAGGATGTCCTCAAGCCTGACTGCGCCCTGTTCAGTCAAAAATCTACGGGTTTCGTTTGACAAAGTTGACTTTATCTGTTCCACAAGAACAAGTTCAAGAAGTCCCTCATATGTAAGAGGTAAGTCAGATAATTCAATGCACTTTGTCAAATAGCCCGTAAGACGTGAAGAGAACTGCGGAAATGTTTCCGTGCTCTCTTTCAGGCTGTTTCTGAACATTTGCAGAAATTTTCGGGCGGTCATCTCAAACCGTTCCAGCAAGGCCTTCTTCAGCATGTCGTAATCATGTTGGTTGGTTCCCTGCTATGTAAATTAGTCATAAGCAGTACCTTTTAATGACGTTGAGAGTTTAAGTGCCCAACGAGAACTCTCTAACCCATACAGATTTGCGAGTCTCTCGAATTTCTCTAGGAAGGTGTCTATTTTCTCATTGGGGCTAGGAAAAGACTCTAAAGCAAAAGACATCGCAGTTAATTGGGCATATTGAGTGCTGGAGAGATCCATTGACTGAGCCTGGGATGAAGACGGCTCTCCGTTATTCGAAGTAGAAGCGCCCGTCTCTCTAAAGCCTTAAGCGCCAGTTCGTGCTGTCTCTCCCTCTCTCTCTCTCTCTTTCCCTGCGAGCTTCCATCTCTGCCTCAATTTTCTTCTGCTCCAATTGACGATAGTCCGCTTCTTTCTTCTCCGCCCTCTTTCTCTCCTGCTCTTCTTTCTTCTCAGCCTTTTCTCTTTCTCGCTCCGCGTCATGCCTTTCAAGTTCCCTGTTGACAAACAGGTTCGCTGCTTCGCCCTCTAATCCTGTCTCCCTCGCCTCCAGCCTCAACATGGACCTCAACTGAACCCTTTCTGTCATGTTAAAGACCTGGATGCTTCTACTACTAGAGAATAGTAAGAAGGAAAAAGAAGGGAAAAAAATCAAAGCCGCTACGAGAAAAAAAAACACAAAGCATAAATTTACTTGTGTTACCTCCTACCTTGAAATATGCTAACTTATCGCTGCTATTATTGTCACTTAAGACTCTTAACGCAAGCGAGTATGCCACGTTAAAATGGTAAGTTACACTAGAAAAAAAAAAATACTTTTACTAACAGTAGAGAAAAATTTATATTAAAACAATTTAAAGGAAAAAACATTTTTTCCTAAAATTTTAATTCTCCGCCGCAAAACTCCGCCCTCTGAAGTCAGTTTATGAGAAGAGACATTGTTAACTAGACTTAAAAAGTCAGAACAAGGCGTCTTTAGCTAAGCTCAACTCTAGTAACTTCAAAAACCTTTAGTGACTGTAAAACCAATCACCCGATCCCAGCAAATCTTATAAAGAAAAAATTTAATTTTCTCTGCCAGAGAATAATTTAAATAACAAATATTTTTGTTTATCCGTACTTTCTACTGCTCTTTTGAAAGAAAACAACCTGTAAATATGCTGTGTGGACGACCCAAATACTAAAAGGCGTTGTCTAGAGGTGTAATCTAATTATATTTATTTCCCTACTTCACAAAGACAGATCATTCACACTCTATCTAGTTAGACCCAGACTTAAATCAGACTCAAAATATGTTTATCCAGGTGAGCCAGCCAATTATGGTCGTAAATTTATTTTGAGAGAAAGAGTCTTAGAAATAGTGGTCCTGTTTAGAGTGGAGAATTATGGTGAGGCTCAGTGATAATAAGGGTTAGAAAGTAAATAGTTGCTTCACAGAGTGCTGGGGAGAGTAAGGACAGACTTATTTACGACAATCGTTCCTCTCAATCTTCTCCTCAAACTCTCCTGGTCAAACGATTATTTGCCAGTTTCCAGACACACACCTGCGCTCACACCGATTTGGTGCTTCAAACACACAGACGCACGTGAATACAAACTATATTAAACAGATATGGGAAATTTGGGCTTTGGTATTCCAACTTGTTAAATAAAGAAGTGAAGACAAAAGCTCGAAGAGATAAAAGACATTTCATCAATGAACTGGCCATAGAAGCGGAAAATGCTGCAAGAATTGATAATAGTAGGTGCCTTTATCAAATTACAAAACAATTATGCCACCAGCCTACTGATATGGAAACACCTGTTAAATATAAATTAGGGAATTCAATACCAACAGGGAAAGAACAAATGAAGAGATGGGCTGAGCACTTCATGGAGGTGCTTAACAGACCACCACCAACAGTAACACCTGATTTTAATAATGAAACACTCACAACCACCTTGCCAATAACTTGCGATGAATTTACGCTAGACGAGATTAAACAAGCCGTTAAAAGATTAAAACATTTTAAAGCTGCTGGAGTTGACGAAATTGCAGGCGAAATGATTAAAGCAGTTAATGACAACAACCTCTTGAGAATTTTAGATATTATAAATGAAGTATGGAGAGAAGAACAACCACCGCAACAATGGAAAGACAGTATTATTGTAAAGTTACCGAAGAAAGGTGATCTATCAGACTGTAATAACTGGCGTGGTATATCTCTATTATCAGTACCTGGAAAATTATTATGTTGCATGATGTTAGAAAGACTGAAATTGCATGTAGACGAAAAGATCAGAGAAGAACAAGCAGGTTTCAGGCCGAAACGATCATGTATTGACCAAGTATTCACACTAAGAACAATTATAGAAGAATTAGTTGAAATGCAATCACCACTTATTATCACTTTCGTCGATTTTCAAAAAGCCTTTGATAGTCTACACTGCCCATCATTGTGGAAGTTACTTACAATCTATGGTTTTCCAACAAAATATGTGAGTATAATCAAAGCGCTATATGACAATGCAAGATGTTGTGTTAGAACAAATAAAGGGAATACAGAATGGTTTACAGTAGAAACAGGGGTGAAACAAGGCTGTATTATGTCACCATTACTTTTTGGAATAGCTATTGATTGGGTTATGAAAAACTATACCCACAATGAACATTTAGGTATAAAATGAACAGATGGAAAGTCCCTGGAAGTCCTTGATTTTGCAGATGATTTGGCATTCTTAAGTCAAACACCCAGACAGGCCCAAGAAGCAGTAAATAATCTGTCATCTCTCGGTTAAAGTAGGTCTCCAAATAAATGCCTCTAAAACTAAAGTTATGAACTTTTCTAACGAGACCTTCGATATCATCCTGAAAGGGGAAAAACTACAGAAAGTTGAAAGTTTCAATTATTTAGGCAGTAAAATGACTCAGGATGGTGACACAACAAGAGAAATTCATACTAGAATTGCTTTGGCAGCTAGCGCCTTCAATAGATTATCTAACATTTGGAAATTACGATCATTGAATATACATACCAAGCTTCGTCTGTTTAATTCAAATGTTATCTCAGTGTTAACATACTGCTGTGAAAGTTGGAAAATAACAAAATCATTGGAGAACAAGTTGAATACATTCGAGAACAAATGTCTTACAAGACTCATGAACATCAGTTGGAAAGAATTCAAGACTAATCGACAAATAAGAGAAGACTCTAAGCAGAAATATGTCTCCGACTGTATAAGGAAAAGACGATGGTCATATATCGGTCATGTCCTACGAATGCAAAACAACAGAATACCACTGCAGGCGCTCACTTGGGTTCCTGAGGGTAAGAGGAAAAAAAGGAAGACCAAAAGAAACACTTAGAAGAACAATAATAAGAGAAGGAAGAACGTTGGGCCTAAATAATGTGCAAGAGTTAAGAGGAGTGGCGTCACAACGAACAACCTGGAGAGCACTGGTTTCTGCCTCATGCACCGTGTTTGGCGCTTAAAGAATTTATTATTATTATTATTATTCCAACACAGTACTAAATAAGTTTATGCTGTTTATTAACATTAAAATCAGTCACAACAATTATCATGTCTTACAGAAAAATATCATAAGTACAGAAAATACAAATAACAAGGAGGGGGGGGGGGACGTGGGGGGGGCGGGGGGGCGGGGGGGGGGGGGGTTGAAGAAGATTGGTATCGACTACGCCCTTTCCGCTGGTATTAGACAAAGATAAACCCCGTCCAATGATAGATAGTTATCAGGAACATAGGAAATGTGACCCAACAGTGAATTTAATTACTCTGAAAGAGGGGTTACAATATTAGGTATAGGTGGTAGAAAAATCCTGTTATTCCCAATTGTTCTTCCCTTTACTAAGCAAATGAGAAAAAGGGGGGGGGGGGGTAAACAGAGTTAACAAAATATCCCACTTAAAGGAACAATGCAGGGTATACAGAAAATGTATTACCCTGTAGGCAAGTTAACAAATGGTTTGCAAAATTAAATCTCCTGTCATTCATGCACGCTCGTGAGGGCCCACACTCATATGCTCCCACTCACTTACCGATTGTAGCATCAGGCACTCCATAGAATTATATAAACAGCAATTACACTCTTGACATATGAAAATGTCTGGTACTTCGATGTCCAGCCCCTGATTTAGCGAGGTTGGCTGATAGCAAATATTCCCACTTATCGCCGGACGTGAAGCCTAGGAGTTCTTGTGTTTTATTATATAAAAGGAGTCTATGGGATGGCACTGTCACAGTTAGATACAGGGGTGAGAATGGAGTGGTCTCTTTAATTTCGCCTCTGGTGGTAAAATTCCTTCAATGCGTGATGATAGCAACTGACCGGTAAGTTTTAAATCCAGTGAGGAAAAACTAGGCCCAGTCACAGTTCAGGTAAATAGGTACTCTCTCACAACAGAGCAGTAAATAAAATATCGCTACTGGCAACTGTTCTTCTTCCAGTTTATCTTACAGATTGTAATTTAATTTGATGGTTTATTTAAATGTTCTTGGGTGTGCTTTCTTTCATGTAATTATGATAGCTAGGCCGCATCGGACCGCCACAAGATTTTATTTAAAATGTTTCATCAATATATCTGGAAGTTTAAGAACCGAGTCTGGAAGACTCTGTATGATTTCTTGCTGGGATCGCAAAGGTTATGTGATCATTCTATAGAAAAAGATAGAAAAACCATGACAACATAATCATACCGCAAAAATCAAATAATATTCTAACGCGCGATAAATTTACCGTTAAGACTATTATATACACTCGCGTATTTAATTATGTATTTAATAAAACACTGTGCGAGTTCTATGGTTAAAGCACACATCTATATATAGGACTTAGCTAAATTTAGTAATTATAAATTCCTTCGCGACTTTAAAGTTACTTTAGCATTTAAGCATCTATTATTTTTGGAAATAATATAACAGATATATCATTAACTTTACCACTAGAACTTTTGAGATGAGTTTAATTTAATAGATTTAACTAAACACAAAATCCAGTGAAATAAAATGAAAGCACTAGACCACTGATCACTTTAACAAATATATTGTACCGTGCACAGAAAAAGAAATCACTCCAATGTAGCCACCAATTCAGATGGAAATCTAGCAGAATTCTACTATAGTTAGTGAATCTTAAATCTCTGGCGAACGAATGATAAAATGGCTTTCTTCATGGTCTGTATATATATAACTGGAATGCAAGATTGGGGGGACATGTTAGAATTTGACACCTTTTTAGATCTCAGGAGACTTTCAGGGTTCTGATCGCCAGACTAAGGAGAGATGCCGCCCCTGGTTTTCCGTATCTCCGTTCGCTGCGTCCGCTTCGGCTTTCCCGTTCGCGTCCACTGCGATCGGTTCTGTGGTTAACACAGAGATGCGAAATGCCGGCAAGAAACTTGCGTCGTTCGTTTCAGGGACCACTACTGCCTTTGATAGCCTGCCGCTAGTCTTTCCTGAGATCCATCAGTGCCTGTTTGATCGTGTGCCGCTACTTTCGTTTGATTCTGGCAACGCCCCACTTGGGCCGGCGTACTGACCAAGTTAATGAAAATAACTGCATATGATTGCTCAAGAGATATCCGTGGGCGTGATTTAACCTCTCCTTAAATCAATGCAATGACCAGAATGTACGGTAGATAAACTGTCCACATATTAATCAGCAAACGTGTTGACAATCTGCGTGGAAAGGTTGCATGCTAATGAGTCCACGTTTCTGTTGTGCATAGCTAATGAGTCCAGGTGGAAGCATTCCCGTTTGACGATAAAATTACAACCATATTCGGGGGCACTGATGTTATCCGAAGGGGTCGTTACGAAGGGTCGTACCATATCATCCAACACTTCGGGGTCAGCTGAGTTCGTCTGTCACACAACAGCAGCGGAGGCTCGCTTTATTCGGCTTCGTCACCTCAGAGACAGGTTTACAACAGCTTCCTCAACTGCCCAGTCATTGCCTGCAGGACGTCATGTGTCTGATCAAACTGTCCGGAATAGACTGCATGACGCTGGACTTTGGGTCCAACGACCTCACCGAGGACCTGTCCTTACGCATCGCCATCGCAAAAATCGACTACTTTGGGCCAACCAGCATCGTCCCTGGGCAGTTGACAATCAATGGTGACGTGTCTGGTTTAGTGACGAATCTTTCTTTTTGTTGCAGCGTCATGATAGACGGCGTAGGGTCTACCGTAGGCGAAATGAACGTTTTGCCCAAAATTGCGTTGATGAAGCTCCGCCGCACGGTGGTGGAGGTGCAATGGTGTGGGGAATGATCAGTTACAACGGAAGGAGTCAATTGGTGCACATTGAAGGAGGCTTGAATGCGCAACGATACGTCAATGAAATTCTTCGACCCCATGTTCTTCCACTTTTGGCTGCCCAAAGGTCTGTGTTTCAACAGGACAACGCCAGACCCCATTGTGCACGGTTGACCACGCAGTTCCTGACTGCCAACAACATTCTCACCCTTCCCTTTCCATCCCTGTCTCCAGACATGAGTCCGATTGAGCACCTGTGGGATGAGCTGCATTGACGTGTTTGTCGCCGAGACATTTCTCCAGCCAATTGTCGTGATCTGTTCTAGGCACTCCAGGAAGAGTGGGCAGCCATCCCACAGGCCCACATCAGACGTCTGATCGCATCCATGCCCAGGAGATGCCAGTCGCTGATCGATGCAAGAGGAGGCCACACATCATACTAACGGGAAAGCCCGTACGCCAAAAAACTCTCGTGACCCAGATGCAAAACAACTGTCAATTGATTGGTTGAACCCTAAGGTATTCTTGTGTGCAATTTGAACAATTAACTCATTAAATTAAAAAAGTTATTGAATGTCAAAATTATGGCTATGTGTGTGCCTTCAGTAGCTATGCGTTTCTTTTTTTTAACAGTATATAAGCATCAACAGCAGCTAGTAAAGAAGAAGAAATCACATGTAAGCACACAAAAATATCCACAAAGACACACACATATATATACACACATAAATACAGATAGACATAACATGCCAACACATATATACAAACTGACATATACACATATATGCTAGCAGACACATAAACACAGACAAGTACGCAGACACATACACGCATAAATATGTGCACGCATATACACAGACAAACATGCATACGAATATGATCGCAAGACACATACACACAGACACGTACTTAATGAATATGTACGCCATCTACATACAGACACATACACCCACGAATATATGCTCGCATACACACTTGTACGTATGTCCACGCATTTACACATAATACATTCATGCTCGCATGTGTATACACACACAGGCACAGACAAATATGCCCACAGTCGTATGCTCTTAACCACATGATCATCATCAAGTGATCATCATCAGCACTTTCCTTCGCGCTCCTTACGGAGCATTGAGACTTCGCTGTTTCTGGTGCCCTTGCAGGCAGCCTACACACCAAAGATTCACATGCTTCTGCAGCAGTAGCTTCTGTGAACATTTATTTTACATGATGAGGTTGACATCCCCATTCGCAGCCTCATATGAGTCGCCTGGTACGACATGCCTGAGGCTGCAGTAGCCCTGTTTTGAGGCCACCGGATCTATACGGGACGCATGGGTACGCACACACAGACAAATGCGTTTCATTTTAATTCATTCAGAGACATGACTGCCCTGTTCATATTTAACACTTAATGGCTTATATAATTCAAATGATCCAGTATGATATCTAGTATTATCAATAATATTTTCAGTTGTTGCTATTTATTTAACCTCTACACCTCACGGTAGAAGGGGAACGACTAAGTAAGTAAGCTATTTATTTACTGGCAACATTCTTCCGTATGCATTATTTCATAGTGTCTACTGCTTAACTGAGAATTTCAAATACGGTGTGTCCCCCTCACCCTTTCCCACTTTAATATTTCACCTGCTATAGAAACAAACACTGTGACGGTATTGCCTCCCTTGCTTTGCAGTAGTGGTCCAACAGTGGCCAAAACTCAAGAGTATCTAATATAAGCTTCAAAGGTGTCTACGTTCGCACAAGATTACTCTTGGCAGACATGTAGATGGAAGGTTAATGACGCTTGTACCACAAAGGAGTTTTCACAAGATATTCAGATAAGCGAAGACAATGCTGCATTTTGGCTGAGCCCGTTAATACTAGAATCTGCCGACAACTTTTGTGAAGGATTAAGCATTGGTTTATGTTAACTCATTTAAGCCCCCACCTCAGGGGAATTCTTAGTATTCGGGTATAGCTCAGTTTAGAGTGTGTGTAGTAAATTGACTGAGACAAACATGCAGTACATTTAAAAGGATTAAATCGAAGTTAAATTTGTATAATTACAAATAACAAAATTTAATAATCACTTCAGGTTTTAACAAGTTTAAAGAATTGAATAATATTTTATGAAAAGGTTGTCATCACTGTTGTGATAGGATTTAACTGAATAGAGAAGGTCACTTTTGGCAGCGGATATTTTGCACTTAGCTGCCAATGGTAGTTCCTCCTCCCGCTGGGTTGGTTGTTGGTAGACTGTATCGTTTTTTACGCTCGTTTCTTGTCTATGTTAAAGGTGCCGCACGTTCCCAGAACGTCAAGGAGTAACGGCAAAGTTGGTCCTTCGTCTTAAAGCGCAGTCCATTGTTTCTTTATTGTTCCAGAGAAAGTACCCGTCAGCTGGTACCACCACCAATAACTAGCCAATCTTGGCTCACAGACGTTTTTGCTCAGATGAATAAGTTTAAGACACTGGGTTAGGCCTCTTACACGTGTACGTGGGGTCGTTAATGTAGCACTAAAACTCTCTCTTTGACTTTGTGTGTTCAGTTTCCTCAGAGTCCGGTTCCTTATAAAAAAAAAAGGATTTCCTGGGCTATATTAAGTTTTACAAGGTGTTCTAATTACAGTCCGGTCTGATAAATGGAAATCCTTAAATTTCTTCTAGCAAGTCTGGTTGTTCTTGGCAATCGATTCCTCAGAGTAAATTTTCACAGTGAAGGAACACTGAACAAACGCCAGGTTATATTCACGGTCCTACCCCGTTCTGGTTGTTATGAAGCTCAAATGATCAAGCAATCTGATTTGAATATTTTGCATGACTCATCAAGTGCAAAATTTCATACATTAATTTTCTGAAAATAGCTTGTAAACATCCGATTGCCCTGTGTATGAACTCACAAACATGTCATTAAACTCATACGACAACGTGTGTCAGATGTAATACTTATTACTTTCTTACAAAGTAATGTCGTGGACAGGAAATGATTATATCATACGTGTCCGTCCCAAATGTGTCGCTCAGACGGGTAATCTTGTTATCTGTTGCCTGAGCAAACGAAAACCGACTACGGGTGAGTAATTTTATCACCCGGTCCAGCTTGAGAAAACAGAATCACGTGAAACTGAGCAAACCCACATTGGTCTTCACCTGCTCTAATCTCAGCAAATCTGTGCCGCATCAAGCAAAATGTGATTATTATCACCTACAAGGAGTGTCAAAATGATTTGACAATGTCAGATATCTGCTACTTAGCAGAGAAAGAAAGAAAGTGCGAGAATTGAAAGCACGCAATAAAATCCGTACCACATATGTACCAATTACTGCCGTAGCGAAACAGAGATTACGAAGAAGAAGGGGTCGCCCAAATCCATTAAGTGACATACCCTATATACAAAGACATTTGTAGAATATCCAGCTTTGAGGCGGTCACTTCTTCATGGGCTTACTGTGCACTGGTTTGGTTTCTCTGTGCGACAGTTTTCCTCTCCTCCCTTTCTCGTTGGCGAGCGTTTGAATTGCTCGCTTGGCAATGTGTACAATTTAATACGCACTGAGGAACGTCTTTCCATCGGTTGGGCCATAAGTATACCTCTTTAAGGTTACTCAGTGCTACCCGTGGGAACTTGTTCCCCCGATGAGGATATATGAGCCACTTCCATAACGGAGGGTCTTAAGGGTAGAGGCACCACGAGTTGCTTTCCCTGCCTCGTCCGTCGATAAATAATTCCATCCTCTTTGTGGAATGTGCCAGCTGAAGCATGGGTTATCTTGATCTGACTCTGTTCAGAGTATGGCCCTAGGGTTATATCCTCCTTCTGCGCTTGGCGTAACTCTGCTTTATTACATAGAAATGCCGAGTTGATGTACGAGTTATCCAATGTTGAGTGTTGGGTACTTGGCTCAAACTCTTTCGTAGTAGTTTCATCCTTCTGGTTGTCCGTATTATGGCGAACACAACGATCTTTCATAAACTGTCATATTTCCTGTCGCATACCTGGCCAGAAGTAATTCGAGTAAATATGCCTTACGAAGGCATATGAACCTTTAATGGGATGGAACATGATGAAATGCATTTCCTGCATTAGGCAGGTGCGATATGGGAGTGGGACAACTAACTGTCTCGTATTCCCCACCCGTCAATAGACCAAACCTTTTCTCTCTGTAATATGCTCCCTGAGGAGTATGGGAGTAATTGCTATACAACTTTGAAAAGCAAGGCTTTAGGGTGTCATCAGCCCTTTGTGCCTGCTTCAGGTCCGAAATATTCGGGCTGTGTAAAGATAAGAGCTCAGGGGCCAGTTGGGCGTTTTATGTGTTCTCTCTCTGTTGTATCGGCCTGGAGGTACATGAGGGATCTCCAAGGAACGCATATTTTCCCCCTAAAATGAGAGGATAGACTAAATCGTCTAAAACTGCGGCATTGATTTTTCCCCGGACGTAACGGGTTGAGACATCAATTTCCGCAACCGGAAGAAGCTTAGGCCTTATACTTTTCCGGGGCCCCTGTAATTCTACAGTTTCACCAGTATATTTGTGGGCCTTTACCAAAGACGGGGAAACTAGAGCCGAGTATTCTAGACCATAATCATACAAGAACCGTATGGTTTGGTTACCAACGGTTACTTGATCAGTAATAGAAAGGTAACTAAGATTTTTTTATATGCCTGGGGGTCATGTTTCCTTATCGGCTCCCTGATCAGGCAAGCGACATTATAAAAGGGCCGGATTTCGGCCTCTTACAATCCGATGTAAAATGTGAATCGGTTTTGCACGCTTTACAACATCGCCTTCCAGTTCCCTGGGCTGAATTGCTCTGTTTCTGCATCTGGTGATCTTGTTTTGTGTGTTGCGTTGTCCGTACTTTTGGAGTTATCATCTGGGTGATCCTTTTGTTAGGAGTGACTTTCGTGGTAGCGCCTTTTAGACGGATTCACGTCCGATTGGGCGCTCTGGTACATATCAGCAAATAGTACCACCTGCTCAAGAGTTTCGCCCTCGTGCTCCGCCAGGAACCTACTCATGTCAGGGGTGAGCGAGTCCTTGAACTGCTCCACGAGAATCATCTGTTTCATCTCTTCAAAAGATTCATCGAAGATGCGGAGGGATCCCCACTTCTCCAGGTACGTTTCTAGCCTGGTAGCAAATTGTCTAAACGATTCGTCTTTTTGCCTTTTAGCCTCACGGAGTTTACAACGAAAAGTCTCTGCGTTAATCATAAAACGCTGAAGCAGAGACTTTTTCAACATGTCGTAGTTATTCTGTTCTTCCATCTGCATCAGAAATAATTCATAAGCAGATCCCCTCAAACTCTGGGATAGTTTCATGCTGTATCTCTCCCTCTCAGCCATATGTAGCTGCTAATGATTCAAACCTAGAGTAATATATGTCTATTTTCTCTGAAGCCTCGGAGTAAACATCTAATTGGAAGGATATTGCACCAGGCGCCACTGCCTGAAAGGCGGTTCCCACATCGCTACTTTGAGAACTGCCAGATGCGCCATTGTTAGAACTAGAATCCACTCTTCTCCCTTCGATTTCCAATTCCTTCATTCTAATGGCGTGGACTCTATCGGCCTGTTCCTTTGCGAATGCGCTCTCCTGTTCCTTTGCAGCTCTTTCGGCCTGTTCCTTCTTTTCTTGGAATGCCCTTTAACGTTTTCTTTCCGCGGCTTCGTGAGCTCTTTGCTTTTCAGTTTTCTGCTCCTCAAAAGCTCGTTGCTTCTCTCTCTCTTTAGCTTGTGCTTTTTCGTGCTCTCTGGCCATCCTTCTCTCTCCCCTTTCAGTCGCTTTCTTCTCGCAGAGTGCGGCTTTCTCTGTCTCCATCCTGTCTTTTTTCTCTTTATCTTGTTCTTTCTCTTGCTGTTCTCGCACCGAAGTAAGAACAAAGTCAGAAAATTCTTTAGCTGAAAAACCTAGTTCGCGGCCTAGATTAAGGTAAAAGGCATTGAGGTTTTGAGACTCTGCCATTCTGAGCAAAAAGTCTGTTTACAAAGCTACACAAGATTACAACATCTACTAACTAGTAAACTACAAATTTACAACACTTAATTTGCCACACCAAATTAACTTCTTATTTCTTTAACTTTAACTTCAGTTTAAAAAAATGTGGTTTCTTTTTGATTATACAATTATTCTTTACACAGTTACTTTTACTGTTATTTATGAATGCAATGTATGCTCAGTCTTACAATAAACACACTCTTGACACTATTCTTTCAGTAAATCTGAAATTTATGTCAGTCGTCTAGGGGAATTACTAGACAAGTTCTATAATTCCGGCGCAAGTCGCCCAATTCTGACGGTATTGCCTCCCCTGCTTTGCAGTAGCGGTCCAACAGTCTAGTTCAAGGCATTGTCGATAAGATATTCAGAAAAGCGAAAACAATGCTGCATTGGCTGACCACATTAATTCTATGATCTGCCGACAACTTTTGTGAAGGATTAAGCAATTTATTAATTTTAGCTCGTTAAGCCCCCACCCTGATTTACTCATTGGAATTCTTATTACTCTGGTATAGCTCTGTTTCATAAGAAATATTCTCCGAATTATTTGGCCGAAAACCATCACAAACCAAGATCTGCTCACTCAGAGCAAGCCAGAGGACATGCACACCATCATAGCTGGAAGACGCTGGAGCTGGGTTGGCCACGTCATGAGAAGAGATCCCGATGCCATCACAAGAACAGCTATGCTATGGACCCCTGAAGGAAAACGAAAGAGAGGCCGACCAAAAACAACTTGGCGGAGGGTTGTGGAGTCTGAGATGCAAAGTATGAACCAGAGTTGGGGCACTGTACGAAGGATGGCCGCCGACCGAGCAAAGTGGAATCAATTTGTTGTTGCCCTACAAGACGCCACCAGGCGTGATGGCTACTGCCTGCTTTGACGGTCGGCGGATAAGGACCAAAGAAGAAGAAGAATATAGCTCTGTTTAGAGTGTGTTTAGTAAATTGATTGAGACAAACATGCAGTACATTTAAAATAATTAAATCGAATTTAAATTTGTATATTAACAAATAACAGGTTTAATAATAATTTAGTTTTAACAAGAGTTAAAATAATTGAATAGTTTAAAAGAAAATGTTCATCATTGAATGATAATAGGTTTTATGAAAATATTCACTTTGGCAGCTTATACGTCTCACTTAGCTGCCAATAGTACTTTCTGCTCCAGCTAATGGGTTCTGTGCAGATAGGTCACTGGAGTTCTCACGTCTCTGGTCAAGATTACAGGTGCAGCACGTTCCCAGTAAAATCAAGGAGTAACTTCCAAGCTGATCCCGCGTTTCTACGTCAGTCCACTTCTAACCTTACTTTGTTCCAGAGATTAGTACTCTCCTGGTACCACAAACAACTATGCTAAAAGAATAGAAACGAAACGCTCTCCTGAGTATTGCGTTGTCTAACCCATGGTGATGGTCCCCTTTCTCTTATTCCACCATCCCATCCATCTCAGAATTTACGCTCTATGAGAATTAAACTTAATCCCTCGAGCGAAAACTTTCTTTACCTTCAAATTGAATAGCTTTATCCTTATTTTACATTTTAAATGAAAAGGTTATGTTAAGTCATAGTTTGTTAGCAGGAGTTAAGTGTTAAAGACTTGAATGTACGGGTCGGATTTTTGTACACGCTAGTAAACACGCTCTGCGTGATGAGAGAATTTCTTAGTTGGGAGTTGTAGGCAGTAATTTTTGAACACAGCTCAACTGAGTGGTTGTTAGTTTGCTTTTTAAAAATAAGATAAAGTTTTCGAATGTTCTTAGTGAGGTTTTGGGAAGAGACGGTTGGGGCTGAGCTGAGTTCTCACGCGGTAGTTCGCATGAGGGATTTTTACTGAGCTGTTTTGAGCAGTGTTAATTTCGGGACAGTGTGTTGCTGGCGGAGCTTCGAAATGGTTGTTCCATTTCGTTAGTGTGTCCAGATATTATTATCGAGGGATATATTTCTTGGAAGAGAAGATGGAATATATTGTTGTAGGGAAGAGTTTCCTTCCTAGATTGATTGTTCTGAGGTTATGGAGTGTACCGGCCAGTGTTATGAGTCATATTTACTTTCTTGATGGATTTACCTTCTTGATGGATTTACTGTTATAATACTAGAACTGCGATGTATGCAGTCATTTGTTGACGGATATTTTCACTGTAATACTATGAAATGAGAACTGTGGTGAACTGCAATGTTGGCAGTCCTTTTGATAGATGTTCTTTCCTATGGATTTATATTATACTAGAAAGTTACGACGTTCTTTGCAACCTATGTGCCATGGATTTTTGTATGCTATTGTAACTTGTGACAGTGTACCGTTTCTGATGTCGATGTTACTGTATGAATAAACTATGTACTGTGAATTGCATACAAATACTAGTCTTACCCGTTGGTCTGTGCTTGACCGTACGTTGCTGTGGTGTGAGTGATGGTACTATAGACACACTTAAAGAACCTACACATTCGCGTATATATATTTACACATCTGTCGGCCACCTGTAAGCCCGACCTGAATGATTTAGCCCTCGTCAGCGATTCTTCACCACCCACCACAAACATTCTACAACTATAAATATTAACAGGATATTATATGTACCACTCAATTTAATCCTCAACAGAGTGGTAACATAAGTGGTGAGCCAGTGATATGGGGTGTTATGTTACCCACAGAAGTTGAACTGTACTCCCCAGAACAACCACTAACAGAACTGGTGGTTTCCAGTCATTTAGGGTGTGATACCTACTACAGATGGTGGATTTTACAGAAGGATAGCTACTATCAAATGTTCTATGAATGTAAAGTCAAGTATACAGTGTTGCCAGTACAAGTTCTCCGGTACAAGTTTCAACAAGAACTACAAAGTTACCAAGCCAGGATTAGATGTCAAGTACTACGTTTGAGTTGGATTATCTACTGTTACATTTCAAGATTTGACGACGAGTTCCAGTACCTGTTCCTGTACCTTGCAACGTTGGAGTTCCAGCACCCACCACCATTACAGTTCTTCAGATTTTATGACAACTGATGCCCATCATCTTGGCGGGAAGGCCGGGATTTTTTCCTTTTGAAGATAATTGGTTCTATATACGTGAACTGTGCCACTTTGTGTATATGTAACAAGCCTTCCTCGATATTATGCATTATTTGTTCTATTGAGTATTCTATGTTATATGTTCCATATTTATGCGGGTTTGGTTGGGAGGTTGATCAGACAAACGAGGTTCATCTCTAAGCTAATTCGGGCTCTGGTCAGATGTTCTGCAGGGATTAGTTTGCAAGTTTCAATTGAGCGATAATTCCAGTTCAAGGTTAAAAACCTTGCTGAAGTTCAGATCGCTACTTGTTACTTTCAACAGTAATTGTTTAGGTGTGACGTAACGTTTCATTTTTGTAATCGTAGTATTTTCTCTGTGCCTTAGTTTATTGATTAATTTGTTTGTGGGAGTCTTTCTCTTCTGGCTGTCTTTTATTTCTATACAAATTTTTCGTTTATACACTGTGCTGTTACTTGTCTTGTCATTTTGATCGCAGTGTCATTGCACTCTTTGCAAAATTCTGGTTTTAGTTCTGCTTTATTGTTCAGTTGATTCTGCGAACGTTATCATTTGTTTTCTAGTATCTTGTCTTCGTAACTGTTGTTCTTATTGTCTATATCGGGCGTCAATTCTTTATGATTTATTATAGGGTTTTTTTAATGCATAAATAATTAATGGCTACATAATGTTATATATTGACTTCCCTCATATTGGTACGAATTTATAAAGGTTCTATAGACAGGAACTTGTTATACGATAATAAACGGATAATTTGATTTTTTTTTGGAGCAATATTTTGCTGAGTGAGTTGGGAAACTCATATAAAATGTCTGCATCAGACATAATGTCCGCGCTGGAGGATATTCTCCAAGATGGTATAGATGATGGAGAACAAGGCCCATATCTGGAAGAGTTTGTGTTAAACCGTTTCTTAGGTAATATTGCATCAGATCTTGAGGAGTTTGTAGATATTAATTTTCGGTCTGTTCCTCACATAATTATTACTAAGGAACTAGCAGAATTAATGCGATGGCATCTTCGTGTTTTTGTGGCAAGGTACCTCTTTGTGCCGCATGGTCAGAGGTTGAAAAACATTCACTACGCTATACTAGATGACAAGGTTCAAGAGGAGCAAATAAAAGATAACAAACTGAGTGAACAAGAAAGGGTGGATTTTTAGAAAGTATTGCTGAAGAGAGCGGACTACATGAGACAGTGTCCAAACTTCAAAGTGATCTACATAAATCGAACTTGGAACTTACTGGTTCGCAAGCAGCATTGAAGTCAGCATTAAGCAAGATCAAAGAGTTGGAAGCTCAGATGGAAGATAAACATGTCGAAGTTATAAATCTCACGCAGGAAGTTCAAGAAAAGAAAGAGATGTGTGAGACACTTCATTTGTAACTGACACAGGTGAGGGCGCAGGCTGCTCAAGTCCAGGGTCTTCAGGTTCAGGTGGCCCGACTTCAGCCACATATGGAAGAGGTGCAAAAAAAAGAAATTGGCACGACAAAGGAGAGCAAGGAAAGAAAAGGATGAGAAAAAGAGATTAGAAGAGTTAATGATGGAGAAAGAGGAAATGGCTGAAATTGAGAAATCACTTACGGAGGAAAGATGCAGAATTTTGACATTTGATAAATTAAATAACAAACAAAGTGAAGAAATTTCACTTAAAAATGTAGAAATTATCGAATTAAGGAAAATAATTCATGGATTATTAGATATTGTCTTAGGCAACAAGGTGTTGTCTACTGTCAAGGTTGACAGCGTTAGACATAAAGTTGATTATCAACACTTCAGTAAGGCAAAGAGTCAGCCATATGCACTCAATGCTAACAGTAACATTAAATACGGAGTAAACAAATCTTTTCGTGGCAAATATAATTTCCCACGTACTAATGATACTGCCTCTAATGGTAAGGATTCTTGGCGTCAGGCCAACAAAAGTAATAATAGTCTAACAGTCAATCCGGTAGATCACGGTAAAAACTTTGATAAATGTCATGTCAAAGCTCCACAGACCAACTGTATATCTACTTTTCGAAATTCTGATAAATTCATAACAAGGGATAAAACTAGTAGTATTTGTTCCCAAAATAATGCCCATTATGTGCGCGACAATAAAGATTCTATCATTCCTGTTACTCATTATACTCAGCACAGACAGTATGATGCTCCTTTTAAGCACATTGCCACAGGCAAAAATAAAAACAATTTTGGTAGGAGAGATAATCGTGATTTTAGACAGTACCAAGTGTAGTGGGATCCTTAATACATTGATCAAATAAATATAATACTATTGTTTATAAAGTCAAAATAAGGTAGAGATAAAATAGTGGAGTTGCGAACATCTTCTTTGCCCGCGCCCGCAATCGTGGCGGTCTTGATAAGCCTTAACGCAAAGCTAATGGTACTAGCTTTTCCTAATTCGTCCTTGAAATTAAATATAACATTTTTACAAGGTCAAAGCATATTTGTTCTAATAAAGAGTGAAAGAAGGAGGGGAAAGGAGTGACGAAAAAATTCAACCTTTGACACATGTTGGTTTTGGTATCGCAAACTGTAACGAACGCGCGATATTGCTAGTGGCAGATTTGAAAAAACGACTCAAAACCACAATGCTTGCCTCGTTCCATAGTCACTCAGTTGAAATGTATAACCACATAGATAAGTGAGACGGTAGTGTATAAGCACACACACCGCTCTCATTTACTGTTAATAGTGTAATTTTCTGACGAAACACAGACAAATGGTTTTATTTTGAATAAAAACGATAGAGACGGGGGAAAAGATGGCGGACTTATGGAAAAGTATCAGATTGACGGTTAACAGTGGAAAATATGAAAATCCAAACGACAATGAATAGGGCCATAAAAATCATATAGATTGATAGATAACAGTCTTCTGGTCAATAATATATTTCAATTTACCCAACCGCCCCATTATTAACGAAGATATCATCAAAATAAAATATATGTTCGGACAGGTGACAGCCTTGCTCATTTTTTTTTCATAACATTATTGGGACGATTTTGAAAAGAAGCAGAAGAGGGTAGTCACATCCGATTGGTTAGTATAGGAGTAAAGGGAAGGAGGTTATTGGTTGGTCCAATACTAAATATATTTTGCAGACTAACACATAGTTGTTTGGAATTTTGTTTTTTTTTAATTTCGATTCAAAATTGTTAGTCGCATGAGCTCATTGGCCAGTCCATTTGATATTAATGAAAACTTTGAAGGCTTGTGGCCATTTGATAAGAATCTTTGTATAAGCCAGTTGCGTTGAGATCAGCAGTACTGGGTGTGTAAAATAACCTCAGTAGTCTGGACAGAGGCAGAACTGAACTACAACCAGTGTATTTCTTATGCCAGTCAACGTTTGCTTGTGTTATTTCATTGAATTGGGGTAAGAAAAGAATTTATTAACATTTATTATTAAAAAATTTGGTGTGTGAGATACTGCTATTTTGGGAATGTTTTACGACTGTAAGTACATAGGTCCCTAGCCGACTTAGGCAGGGCCTTTGGGGTTGTTCAAAACAAAAGGGAACTCATATGAGTTGTATAATACTAAAAGACTTCCTAGATACCAGGGAAAGAGTAATCCACCATATTCTAGGGAAGATGATCATTGTTGAAGTGTCAGAGGCGTTGTAGCAATTGGGGAGAAGAATAGGAACACTGGTATGAATTGTTACATCAGATGAGAATGGTTGTAATGGGTTGGTCAGAGAGATCTGACCCTTTTCTTTTATTTGAAATGTACCTGTATAATTTGTGGAATGGTAGTATGGATGTATTATAAAGAAGGACCCATAACCTTCTTATTTCAGGGTTTGTACTGACACTAAAGTTGTGCCAGACACCTGGTGGACTGATAATTGTGAGAGAAGCTGTCGTTTGCTGGTACACGCTCTCTACCACACCCACTACAGTCAGTGTGAAAGAATGGCCATGTAATTTTGAGATTTTGCTGGTACACGCTCTCTACCACAACCACCCCAGGCAGTGGAATAGTAGACATCTTGTCGAGAGTCTCCAGTTGTGTCTTCTACATATTGCAAGATAAGTGCCTGTGTTGACACCAGATTGTTCATCCACTTATATATAAACTGACTTATATTTTATTATCTATATAACCATATTGACCTTTCCACATAAAATAAAAGAAAGGAAGAAAGAAAATATTGGAAAGAAAATAAAAGAGAGGGTATGATGACAAAAACCCAACCCTTCATTTAATACCAGTGTTACCATTTATTAGGGGGATACAATACGAGAGGCATTCAGAAAGTAATGCACCACATCGTTTTTCTCAGCTAATAATGAAGATAGAAGCATGAAAATTTGCACACTTCAAATATGGAATGTGCCAATTGTGTGCACAAAATTGCACTGCAACCAGCGAAATAACACGGCTGCCCTAAACCGTTAAAATGGAGCGTGTCAGCAACTTGAGTTATAAACAGCGAATTGTGATAGAATTTCTCGTTGCAGAGAAGGAAACTGTTGTGAACATTTACAAGCGTCTATGTGATGTGTATGGAAGTTTTGCAGTCGACAGGAATACAGTCAGTCGCTGGGTTCAGAGAATCAAAGAATCAGGAAGTGGAGATACGGAGCTTCTTGATCGTCCGCGCTGTGGACGTCCTGCCACAGCCACCAACGCAGAAATGTTGAAATGCGCTGAGGGCATTATTCTTACTGATAGGCGAATCACTACTCAACAATTGGCCTTACAGCTGTCAGTCAGCATTGGTAGTGCAAATGCAGTTATAAAAACTCTCGGATTTTCTAAGGTTTGCGCAAGATGGGTTCCTCGAAGTCTCACAAATGACCACCGATTGCAAAGGAAAGCAATTTCTTCTGAATTGTTGGAGCGTTTCAATGCTGATGGAGAGAACTTTTTGGCTAAGATCGTTACAGGTGACGAAACCTGGGCACATCATTTTGAACCTGAGACAAAAAGACAGTCAATGGAGTGGCATTATCCGCAATCACCACGAAGAAAGAAATTCAAGACAATTCCTTCAGCTGGAAAGGTCATGATCACTGTCTTTTGGGACATTGAAGGTGTGATTCTTGTGGACGTTATGCCAAGAGGAGAGACAATCAATTCGCAAGCTTACATTAAGACATTGAAAAAACTAAATCAACGTTTTCGCAGAGTTCCGCCGTACAAGAATCCAGCAGACCTGCTTCTCCTTCACGTCAATGCGCGACCTCACACAAGTCTGGCAACACGGAAAGCAATCACCAAATTGGGTTGGACCGTACTACCCCATCCACCCTATAGTCCCGATTTGGCACCCTCTGATTTTCATCTTTCTGGTCCACTTAAAGATGCACTCCGCGGAACAAGGTTTGAAGATGATGAAGGAGTGATTCATGCATCGAAGAAATGGCTACATGATCAAGACAAAATCTGGTACGGGCTAGGAATACATGCCCTTGTTTCGCGCTGGCATAAAGCCGTACAAGTTGATGGGGATTATGTTGAATAATACCGATGTTTACATGACATATCCATGTATATTGTGTATAAATTTCATGCTTTTTGAATAAACAGCTCCTGAGAAAAACGATGTGGTGGTGGTTCATTACTTTCTGAACGCCCCTCGTACATACTTAGATTCCAATGTTGTTGTTATATATATATATATATATATATATATATATATATATATATATATATATATATATATATATATATATATATATATATATATATATATATATATATATATATAAATTATCTATGGACAGAAGATCCATTGTGCTAATTGATTGTTGTAAATAATTACTTGATTTCAAATTTGATTGACAGTCCTGATCCAGAAAAAATAGGGTCAGGACAATAAATTGTAATATATCTTATTACATAAATTTCAACACAAGACTTACTTAGATTAATATTATTGATTGGTAGTCTGTTTGTGATTGTTGTATTGACCCAGTCCTATTTATGTGATAGAATTAAAGTGTATTTGTATTGGTTTGACTTACACAGCATTACACCTTAATTACCCTAGACAATTAGACGTAGTCACATAATTAATAAGTAAAAATATAGAGCCAGGTGAGATCATAGGGTGGTTGCAGCTAGATTCCCTGAAAATACTTAACCATCAACTATTAGACTCAGGGGCCTACAGAGCTTGACCCCACCTGTTATACAAATAATATCAATATTCAACATAATAACACCAAAACCACCACATATATTGGGGACGCTCGCCCTGGGATTTATTTTTCTTAATTGGATATTTGTCTGAGATAGGAATCCCGTATAATATAATAAAACTAAAAGTATTCCTGTGTGGAAATTAAATAGTGGATGAACTGTCAGTGCTTATAGTTGTTGTTTAGTCAGAGTTGATAAGTTACCTTAGTATATTGTTAACGTTGCTTGATATAATATGGCTGACTTGGCAAAGTTCAGATCTGCTGCTGTGCAGTCTGCGAAGGAAATGGGTATGGACGGGCCAGGTTTAGTTGCTTGTGTTACAGCAGAAGTAGATAAATTTATTGAACGGGAAGATAGGAAGTTAGAAGCAGAAAGACAATTAGAAGCAGATAAAGAAATAAAACGATTACAAATTGAGGCTGACAAAGAGGCAAGGGCATTAGAGGCTGATAGGGAGGCTGAGATTAAACGGCTCCAATTTGAAGAAAAGAAATTGGAGGCTGAAGCTAAGAAATTGGAGGCAGAAGAAAAGAGATTGGCTGCAGAACGGGAGGCAGAAAAAGAAGATAAAAGACTACAGAGGGAGCACGAGCTACGACTAGGGGAGTTAGAGTTGCAAGGCCATGCTCCTGAAAATGGTCACAGCCCCTCTACCTCTGATGCCACTACCAGTCAGGGGGCCTCAAACTCAGCCACAGGGTTCCATTTAGATCATTTTGTTGAGAAAGATGATATCGAGTCTTTCTTAAGTAGAATTGAGGTATTAGCTACAACTTATGGGCTAGAAAAAGAATGATGGAGTCTGAAGTTATCACAAGGTCTTAGGGGAACATCTTATGAAGTGTTTGCAAAGATGAGTAAAGACGACCAAGACAATTATGACATGTTAAAGCAGTCTCTTTTGTTAAGATACGAGAAGAATGGTGAATTTTATAGAAAGAAGTTTAGAAACGCCAAGCTTTTATCTGGGGAGACATACCACCAATTCTCTGCCAGATTGGAAACCTATTTGGAGAAATGGACTGCTCTGAGGAAGACCCAAGATCTGAAAGAGATGATCATGATAGAGCAATTAAGAGAGTCCATGGCTCCAGACCTGAGAAAGTTTCTCATGGAACAAGGTGCAGAGAGGTTGGGCGAGGTACTTAATGTCGCTGAGAGGTATCAGTCGGCCCAGGCAGAGGTAGCTGGCGCTAGAAAGAAACCTATAGAACAAAATTAAGCCCCTCATAACCAAAATAAGTTTGACCATAGAGATCAGGGTAACAAAGGTAAACCCAACTTTGATAGGCCAAGATTCGATTATCGAGATAGAAACCCACATTTCAATGACCGAAAATTTAATGAAAGAAAACCTTTCACTCAAGGAAAGCAATGGTGTAAATGGTGTAAGAGGGACACCCATGACACCAAAGTTTGTACAAGGAAACCTTCTATCTTCGCTGCAATGAAAACGGGGAACAAGGGATTAAAGGACAAGCCCGCTGGACAGCAGGAACCTTATCACCCCCCAGTTTGTGAGGATGTTGTATGTAATGGGGTCACCATAAGGTGCCTTTATGATACAGGTTTAGATTTTGATTCAGTCGTGAGTTCTCACCTAGTGAACCCAGATCAGTATACCACAGAAACAGTGGAGATACAAGGGGCGACAAAGGACTTAGCAACCATGACACTTCCCATCGCAAGGATAACTGTGAAAACTCGCTATGTGGAAGGTGTAATCAAAGTAGCAGTAATAAACGAACCCATCTACCCTCTGATATTGGGGTGTCGTTATGTCTTCTTGTGGGATCCCAAGAGACCTGTGATCATGACAACAGTGCAGACTAGATCACAGTCAAAGAAGGAGTAGGATAATCCTATAAATACTCATCCGGAGGAGATGAGGAAGGCCCAGGCTGAGGAAAGATCACTCAAGCCGTGTTTTAAGAAATTGCCTAAATGCCATACCCCTCCAACTAAAGGAGACTACTATATGAAGAATAAATTGATATATAGGAAGGCCGGAACTGGTTCAAATGGTCATGGACAGCTGGTGCTTCCCACTTCGTATAGGGCAGAGGTAATAAGGAGTTTACATATTGGAATAGATGGGGACCATGAGAAAATAGGTACCATCTGCCAAAATGTTTCTCAAAAATATTATTGGCCAGGCGTAGTGGTGGACATTGAGAATTTTGTGGAGGCCTGCGGCCAATTGCACGAGGGAACACCCACAAGTGGGGAAAATGATCAGGACCTAGAAACGCCATAGGGCAAACCTAGGCCTGAAATTAAAAATAACTATGGTAAAGTAGACATAGTGGAATGGGAACCCCCTTTTCACACACAGTCTTCAATTGAATTGGTTAGAATGGCCACTATGCGTCGAGTACAAAAAGTGGTCTCAATCTAGTCTCACCCGACAATCTCTCGGTCGGAAGTCCGTGAACTGGGTGAAAATAAAAGAGAGCGAAGTTCTCTCACTTTGAATTTGAACCTGAGGGGAGACAACCCCAGGAAAAGAATTGGTAGTGGAAGGTTCTTATGTGATGACAAAAGGAAGAAAAAGTCACCACCACCCTCCTTCCAATTACATGAAAATTACCGGTGCCATTCGAAAATAACCGGTAACACTGTTATTTGGAAGACCAATCAAAGGTACATCGGAAGCCTTATTGAGGACGTGGACAAATGAGAAGGCAGAAGAGACTGTTACCTCATCCTATCAGTATGTGAACGAGCTGACCACTCGTCTCAAAACTGAATGGAAACTTGCTAATGATAATTTGAGACAAGCCAGGAAGAAACATGCTGCATACTATAATAAGAAAGCGAAGGATAGGGAACTAGCTGTGGGAGAGAAGGTGCTTCTTCTACTACCCGGCAGCAGAAACAAATTGCAAATTGGATGGCAAGGTCCATACACGGTTCTAGAGAAGGTGTCTAGAACTAATTATAAAATAGATAAGAAAGGGAAAGAGAAAATCTATCATGTGAACCTTCTAAAGAAGTATCTGGATAGACAAATCCAGGAAGGAACACATTTACTGACCTTGGCTATCGCAACGGAGATGAAAAACGAACCACTCGTCTCTCATGAATACCCCTTAACGACCTGTGAGACACCTGCATAGGTAAAGGTAAGTAAACACTTGACGAAAAATCAGAGGAAGTGGATTCAAAAGGTTCTGGATGACCATACGGACGTGTTAACGGACAAACCGGGGCACACCAACTTGTTGGAATATGATATGAAACTAGTAGACACAACACCCATCTGTATGAGAGCCTATACTATCCCATTCGCAAAAGAAAAAGCTTTGAAAGAGGAGATAGATTACCTGTTGAAAGAAGGAATTATTTCTCACAGTGAATCTCCTTATAGCTCTAGTGTGGTTTTGTTGAGGAAACCATCTGGAGAACATAGACTGTGCATAGATTACAGGAAACTGAATGCTGTCACAGAAAGTCAGGTGGATCCATTACCTGATACAAACCAACTATTTGCCAGGCTGAACAGGGTAAAATATTTTTCTAAGGTGGATCTTAGCAAAGGCTATTATCAAATTCCAGTAAAGCCTGAGGTTCGACCTTATTTAGCCTTTAGCACCTCGGAAGTCCATTATGAGTTCAACATGTTGCCGTTTGGGTTGAAAAATGCCCCGAGTGTGTTTTCTAGGATGATGCGAAAGTTGTTGGATCCACTGAATAATCCATGCATCTCGAATTTCATGGATGATATCCTCATCGCTACTGAAACATTTGAAAAACACGTTAGCTCTTTGAATATGTTATTTGATAGACTCAGAGTGGCTAACTTGACTGCTAGACCAACGAAATGTTGTATTGGATGCAAAGAGTTGGAATTCTGCGGACATACGGTACATCAGGGGAGCATGACCCCTGACCCCAAGAACCTGGAGATATTGCAGAGAGCACCGAGGCCACAGACAAAGAAAGATGTGCGATCTTTCGTGTCGTTGTATGCTTTTTACCAAAAGTACATTAAAAATTTTAACTCTATATGTGCTCCTCTGGCGGATTTAACTCGTAAGGGACAACCTGATAAAATTAATTGGTCAGCACAATGTGAATTGGCATACCAGGAGTTAAAGGAAAAACTCACAAGCAGGCCTACATTTAAATTGCCTGACTTGAATCAAGAATTTGTCGTGAGAACGGTGGCAAGTAACGTAGGATTAGTGGCCACATTGTTACAAAGGTATACTTCACAAGATCGGGAATTGAACCCAGTCGCTTATGCCAGCTGCAAGTTGAACAAAGCGGAACAAAACTATTCAACAAGTGAAAAAGAATGTTTAGCTTTAATCTGGGCTATAAAAAAGTTCCAGATCTATCTCTATGGTAGAACCTTCGTGGTCCAAACAGATCATCAGCCGCTCGTATTCTTAGCACAGGCCAAGCATGAAAATGCTCGTTTATTAAGGTGGTCGTTGCTCATCCAACCTTATTCATTTACTATCGAATACATTCCGGGCCTGCAAAATGTTGGGGCAGACTTCTTGAGTAGGCACCCTTGTGACGAAAATCAGAGTATTCAAAAGGCCTAAGGAGCAAATTTGATCTATGTGTATCTTGGATCATGAACTTGCATCAAGAAGCATGTTCTTAAGTGGGGAGATCTGTAGTGGGATCCTTAATACATTGATCAAAAAATATAATACTATTGTTTATAAAGTCAAAATAAGGTAGAGATAAAATAGTGGAGTTGCGAACATCTTCTTCGCCCGCGCCCGCAATCGTGGCGGTTTTGATAAGCCATAACCCAAAGCTAATGGTACTAGCTTTTCCTAATTCGTCCTTGAAATTAAATATAACATTTTTACAAGGTCAAAGCATATTTGTTCTAATAAAGAGTGAAAGAAGGAGGGGAAAGGAGTGACAGAAAAATGCAACCTTTGACACATGTTGGTTTTGGTATCGCAAACTGTAACGAACGCGCGATATTGCTAGTGGCAGATTTGAAAAAACGACGCAAAACCACAATGCTTGCCTCGTTCCATAGTCACTCAGTTGAAATGTATAACCACATAGATAAGGGAGACGGTAGTGTATAAACACACACACCGCTCTCATTTACTGTTAATAGTGTAATTTTCTGACGAAACACAGACAAATTGTTTTATTTTGAATAAAAACGATAGAGACGGGGGGAAAGATGGCGGACTTATGGAAAAGTATAAGATTGACGGTTAACAGTGGAAAATATGAAAATCCAAACGACAATGAATAGGGCCATAAAAATCATATAGATTGATAGATAACAGTCTTCTGGTCAATAATATATTTCAATCTACCCAACCGCCCCATTATTAACGAAGATATCATCAAAATAAAATATATGTTCGGACAGGTGACAGCCTTGCTCATTTTTTTTCATAACATTATTGGAACGATTTTGAAAAGAAGCAGAAGAGGGTAGTCACATCCGATTGGTTAGTATAGGAGTAAAGGGAAGGAGGTTATTGGTTGGCCCAATACTAAATATATTTTGCAGACTAACACATAGTTGTTTGGAATTTTGTTTTTTTTAATTTCGATTCAAAATTGTTAGTCGCATGGGCTCATTGGCCAGTCCATTTGATATTAATGAAAACTTTGAAGGCTTGTGGCCATTTGATCAGAATCTTTGTATAAGCCAGCTGCGTTGAGATCAACAGTACTGGGTGTGTAAAATAACCTCAGTAGTCTGGACAGAGGCAGAACTGAACTACAACCAGTGTATTTCTTATGCCAGTCAACGTTTGCTTGTGTTATTTCATTGAATTGGGGTAAGAAAAGAATTTATTAACATTTATTATTAAAAAATTTGGTGTGTGAGATACTGCTATTTTGGGAATGTTTTACGACTGTAAGTACATAGGTCCCTAGCCGACTTAGGCAGGGCCTTTGGGGTTGTTCAAAACAAAAGGGAACTCATATGAGTTGTATAATACTAAAAGACTTCCTAGATACCAGGGAAAGAGTAATCCACCATATTCTAGGGAAGAGGATCATTGTTGAAGTGTCAGAGGCGTTGTAGCAATTGGGGGAGAAGAATAGGAACACTGGTATGAATTGTTACATCAGATGAGAATGGTTGTAATGGGTTGGTCAGAGAGATCTGACCCTTTTCTTTTATTTGAAATGTACCTGTATAATTTGTGGAATGGTAGTATGGATGTATTATAAAGAAGGACCCATAACCTTCTTATTTCAGGGTTTGTACTGACACTAAAGTTGTGCCAGACACCTGGTGGACTGATAATTGTGAGAGAAGCTGTCGTTTGCTGGTACACGCTCTCTACCACACCCACTACAGTCAGTGTGAAAGAATGGCCATATAATTTTGAGATTTTGCTAGTACAAAGCTCTCTACCACAACCACACCAGGCAGTGGAATAGTGGACATCTTGTCGAGAGTCTCCAGTTGTCTTCTACATATTGCAAGATAAGTGCCTGTGTTGGCACCAGATTGTTCATCCACTTATATATAAACTGACTTATATTTTATTATCCATTTAACCATATTGACCTTTCCACATAAAATAAAAGAAAGGAAGAAAGAAAATATTGAAAAGAAAATAAAAGAGAGGGTATGATGAAAAAACCCAACCCTCCATTTAATACCAGTGTTACCATTTATTAGGGGGATACAAT
The DNA here is from genome assembly GCA_024509875.1 of Oreohelix idahoensis. Lineage (NCBI taxonomy): Eukaryota > Metazoa > Mollusca > Gastropoda > Stylommatophora > Oreohelicidae > Oreohelix > Oreohelix idahoensis. The sequence goes on along the minus strand of JAMPIV010004852.1, from coordinate 431,507 downwards.
ACATACTTAGATTCCAATTTTGTTGTATAATATATATATATATATATATATATATATATATATATATATATATATATATATATATATATATATATATATATATATATATATATATATAAATTATCTATGGACAGAAGATCCATTGTGCTAATTGATTGTTGTAAATAATTACTTGATTTCAAATTTGATTGACAGTCCTGATCCAGAAAAAATAGGGTCAGGACAATAAATTGTAATATATCTTATTACATAAATTTAAACACAAGACTTACTTAGATTAATATTATTGATTGGTAGTCTGTTTGTGATTGTTGTATTGACCCAGTCCTATTTATGTGATAGAATTAAAGTGTATTTTATTGGTTTGACTTACACTGCATTACATCTTCCTTACCCTAGACAATTAGACGTAGTCACATGATTAATAAGTAAAAATATATAGCCAGGTGAGATCATAGGGTGGTAGCAGCTAGGTTCCCTGAAAATACTTAACCATCAACTATTAGACTCAGGGGCTTACACAGCTTGACCCCACCTGGTATACAAATAATATCAATATTTAAAATCATAACACCAAAACCACCACACGAAGGGGGTTCATCACGTAGTAATTTTCCTTCTCCAAGAAACTGGAGAAAATTTAACGGATCTCAATATTTTAGTTCTAATGATTTTCGAAATTATGGTAGGAATAACTACACTAGAGATTATCAACCTTACAGTAATTTTTCTCGTAGACAACAAAACCCATCTAATAGATATTTTGGTCAAAGAGAAATAGTAATCGCGACAATGCTAACTGGGGTTCTAAACATAGCAATGGTCCCAAACAAAGAGGAAATAGTAATATATATTTTGGTCAAAGTGGAAATAGTAATCGCAGCTATGCTAACTGGGGTTCAAACCACAACAATGGTCGCAATAAAGGAAATAGCAATGGTCTCAACAGAGATAATAATTGTGACAGATCTCGATATGACGGTAGATCTCTAAATGATATATCGTATCGCCAGGTTAACTTTGCTCAACAAAAGCCACAGGTTATTGATAATCAAGGTAACAATAGTAATATTGTCTCTAATGCTACTGCTTGCTCTGCGTTTGATTTCGAGAGAGCAACTCGTTGCCTTGAGTGCATAACTTTGTTCCAGCCTACAGCGGTGACCACCTTGAGTTGCGGTCATCCTCTACCTAATCCTCCTGTTTTGTCTACACGTGACGGAGGAAGGTTTGTTGCTCATCATAAAGGGGCCGGAAGTTTACACAGCCACAGTTCGTAGGTCAAATGTAAAGTTAACTTTTCTGTTTTTTCCTCAATAAATCCTACCTTTACCTAACAGAAATTTTTATTTGTGTGTCTTTAGCTTTTTGATGAAGGCAGTGGGCTGTTGGTATCTACACACACCAGTCAGAAGACTATGCCCACTTAGACCATACAATCATTGACCTTTGTGCTCTGTTGTGGAGCTTGGAGCCACTGTAGCTGGTACATCAAGCATTGACGTGCTCCTGCAGCTGTGATTGCTAAAACAGTTTTCTATACATGATGAGATTGCCATCCCTGTGCACAACCTCATTAGCTGTGAGGGTGCAGTAGTCGTCTTCAGAGAGCCCTGAGTGTCCCTTTATTCACTAAATTTAAACTTCTTTCTCGTGTTTTGATGCCATGACTGGTTAACATATTGGCACACACAGAGAAAATATGAAGTAACCGTTATGTTGTGAAACGTAATTTTGAAACGTAGCTTGCATGTATCAGAGATGATCTTGTATTTGAAATTGGGAACATATTCTGAAACACTGATTTCTTCCAGAGCATGACACCTGAGAATTTAAATAATTTGATTTTCTTGCCAGTCAGGCATGCAACATTTTCCCAGCAGATTATTTTAATACTTAAATATTTTTTCAAACCGCTGCAGATATTTTTATAGGACCTTTTCACATCTCACAGTAGCAGTAGATTGTGGATTTCTTTATAGTGTATCGCATACCAGGTTGAGAAAAGTATAAAGTTACAGCTAAAGAACACTGTAGCTGAACTGAACGCAATTGTCAGCCTGGAGAACTTAAAGGTTAAATTAAACTGAATATGTAGAATTAACAGAGACAGCTGATACTGTTGTTCGACTGAAGAATCCAGAGGTCTGGTTAAGGCACATAGTCAGGATACACAATGTCGTGCTTATATATTTGCAAGTTGGTATGCAGGTAACAGTGTGTTTTCCCATGTGCCTTTTCTGCGACGAATCTTTTTTTTAATGTATAATTATTGTAGTGATGATACTATTTTTACTTAACTTATCATTATGATACATTTCGGTATTGTACATTAAAAAAAAAAAAGGGTATGTTTTTTTCTGACATTGTGATAATTTTTCTTTACCCAGCGCTTGATTGTGCGTCAGTGGGAACGTATTTATAACGGGGTTACTTTTTGTGTGTGTGATGTTTATTATAATTCATTTTTAGTTCTGAATATACTTCAGAAGGAGATTTTCTACAATTTCATTGTAATTATCAGATCTGTTGTTTCCAAGAACATTGTCCACCATTGACTTAAATGCTAGCCATGCTGCTTTTTCCTTGCCATGCAACACGCAAAGAAACTCGTCATCATGAAGAAGTTTTCGAATTTGCGGACCAACAAATACTCCCTCTCTTATTTTAGCTTCACTCAGTCTTGGAAATTTTCTGATGAGATATTTGAAAGCCTCATCTGTTTTCTCCATTGCCTTGACAAAGTTTTTCATGAGACCCAGCTTAATGTGCAAGGGTGGCAACAAAATCTTGCTGGTGTCGACAACTGCTGGGTTCTCAACGTTCTTACTGCCAGGCTGCAATGATTGCCTGATTGGCCAATGTCTTCTGATGTAATGGTCACTTCGTGCACGGCTATCCCACTCACAGAGAAAGCAACAGTACTTGGTGTATCCACCCTGTAGTCCAAGCAAAAGAGCGACCACTTTTAAGTCACCGCAAAGTGACCAATGATGATGATCGTAGTTTATACACTTCAAAAGCTGCTTAATGTTTTCATAAGTTTCTTTCATATGAACTGCGTGACCAACTGGAATTGACGGTAACACATTACCATTATTCAACAAAACAGCTTTAAGACTTGTCTTGGATGAATCAATGAAAAGCCTCCACTCTTCCGGTATGTAATTGATGTTGAGGGCTGCCATTAAACCAGAAATGTTGTGGCACGCAGAAAGGTCACCCTCTTTGAAAAAGAATGTAATAAGCGGCTTCTGGCGGTTCCTATACACAGAAATTGTAACATCTTCTGCCAGGAGATTCCACTGTTGCAATCTGGAACCCAAAAGCTCCGCCTTGTTCTTCGGTAAATTCAGATCTCTTACAAGATCATTCAGTTCACCTTGGGTTATTAAGTGTGGTTTAGTGGATGTAGTTTGCTCAAAATCTGTGTCACTTGAGGTTGATGGTTCAGGACCACCAATGTCCTCTTCCTATATTTATTATAGCTTTCTTTAATGGTTTTGATATATATATATATTTACGAGTACAAAGTTTTTTTTTTGTTTAATGCTGGTTTGTGATAGTTGTTTTATTTTCCATGCAATGCATTGTTTAACTTAATTGTTACCATGTTGTATTATTGATTTCTTTTCCTATTTCTATTTCATTGCTTTCTTTCATTGCTGGTCATTTTTCTTTTTACTTGATCTTGTCTTTTCACTTTCTATTTATTATTTCCTACTTAGTGTATACTGAATATACTTAACTTTGTTTGAAACCGATCATCTTTGTATACTTATCTGATTACTTTGTATACTTCATTTCCAACTTTCTACTTACTCTGTAATTTTTTGTGAATTTATGGATATGACTTAACATAGGGTAATTCTTGTGTGTGGACATTAGAGCTTCATCGACCTCATATTTTTTGTTGATGTACTTTTAAAAAAAAATGATGATATAATTTCCCCCCCCCCCCCCCTCCGGGGGGTCGGTGTAGTCTGTTAAGTCATAGTTTGTTAGTAGGAGTTAAGTGTTAAATTCTTGAATGTACGTGTCGGATTTTTGTACACGCTAGTAAACACGCTCTGCGTGATGAGAGAATTTCTTAGTTGGGAGTTGTAGGCAGTAATTTTTGAACACAGCTCAACTGAGTGGTTGTTAGTTTGCTTTTTAAAAATAAGATAAAGTTTTCGAATGTTCTTAGTGAGGTTTTGGGAAGAGACGGTTGGGGCTGAGCTGAGTTCTCACGTGGTAGTTCGCATGAGGGATTTTTACTGAGCTGTTTTGAGCAGCGGTAATTTCGTGACAGTGTGTTGCTGGCGGAGCTTCGAAATGGTTGTTCCATTTCGTTAGTGTGTCCAGATATTATTATCGAGGGATATATTTCTTGGAAGAGAAGATGGAATATATTGTTGTAGGAAAGAGTTTCCTTCCTAGATTGATTGTTCTGAGGCCATGGAGTGTACCGGCCAGTGTTAGGAGTCATATTTACTTTCTTGATAAATTTGCCTTCTGATGGATTTACTGTTATAATACTAGAACTGCGATGTATGCAGTCATTTGTTGACGGATATTTTCACTGTAATACTATGAAATGAGAACTGTGGTGAACTGCAATGTTGGCAGTCCTTTTGATAGATGTTCTTTCCCATGGATTTATATTATACTGGAAAGTTACGACGTTCTTTGCAACCTATGTGCCATGGATTTGTGTATGCTATTGTAACTTGTGACAGTGTACCGTTCCTGATGTCGATGTTACTGTATGAATAAACTATGTACTGTGAATTGCATACGAATACTAGTCTTACCCGTTGGTCTATGCTTGACCGTACGTTGCTGTGGTGTGAGTGATGGTACCATAGACACACTTAAAGAACCTACACATTCGCGTATATATATATTTACACATCTGTCGGCCACCTGTAAGCCCGACCTGACTGACTTCGCCCTCGTCAGCGATTCTTCACCACCCACCACAAACATTCTACAACTATCACTATTGACAGAACATATATGTTATTGCTGTAATATTTGGTAACAGAACGGTACCACCTAAAAACATACTTTTACATGTAATAGTACAGATAAAATATGTTTGCATTTACATCTCCAATGTTCGAAAAGTGTTCACAATATAAATTGAATATGTTTTCATATACACTGATTGAAAAGTTTGAAACTTTCATTAATTTTAAAGTGAAAATGTTTACATAGATATATTCACTGGTTTGAAACTGTAAGTGTTATAATTAGAATGTACATAATTTCTTTCATCTTTTCCTCCCTGCTGCATATGGAACTTGGGACTACCGATGCTGTTAGTTCTCTGTAAGGAGACTAGCAATAAAGCAGTCCCAAGCCCTTGCATTGGTGGTTCATGAAATCATCATTCTATATGATGAGGTTGCCAGCCCCAAATGACTTGGACATCCATAGCGATTTTCATTTATTAATATTCACATGGCAATATATACATCTTACACACACATTTTAGTAAAGAAAAATATAGAATGTAAAATGACAACACGTCAATCCTGGCTCACAGACTTTTTGCTCAGATGAATGACGTTAAGGCACTTGATTAGGCCTCTTACACGTGTTCTTTGGGGTCGTTACTTTTATAAGATAATTCCCTCTATGACTCCATGTGTTTCACATTCCTCAGATTTCCCGGTTGTCCTTATTTAAAATGATAGACATTTCCTGGGCTGTTTTGTAAGTCCTTCCGAAATACTCCAATAAAAGGTCCGGTCTGATAAAATTGAATTCTAATTCTACCTTCGGACAAGTCTGGTTGTACCTTGGTAAGCGATTTCTCACATTGTCTTAACCTTGAAACGTGTCAGGTAATATTCCTGTCCCGCCCCTTATATGTTTGTTATAACGCTATTCAGGCTCCAATCATTTCAAACAAAAATGTTGGGTGGGGAAATTTTAAAATATTTATACGTGAAATAATTCTGCGCGTGATGTAGAGGTCACCTTTCCCATATATGGTATGAAAACATCCGATTGCCTGGCAGGCGAACTCACCAACACATCTGTAAACTTTCACAGCAATGTGTGTAAGATGTAACATCTTTTTACTATCTAAAGTAATCTTGTTATAACAAGTCGGACAGGAAGCGATTAAGTCATCCTTGTTTATCCAAAATGTGTCACCCAGACAAGTAATATCTTATCTGTCGCATACCCTGGCTTTATTAGCAATTAGACAAATACGCTGGCGATTTTCGTGTTAATCGGTAGCAGCCAAGGTTGGGTACACGAGAATATTCCTGTCGTTCCAATATTGCATCCCTTGTCTACTATCGCAGCTGGGATAGGCATGTAAACAGACAAGGCGAAAAATACTGAAGGGAGTGTAAGAATGAAAATACCAAATAAAATACTGTCGGAGGTAGGGAAATAAAACGTACCAACAATAGAATGGCGCACATAATTAGTACGCACAATAAAGGTAGATCACTACTGCCGGAGAGGAAATAGAGCGAACAAAATTATGTGACAATGTTTCCAGAAATATATGTTCCTCGCTTTTTTTATTATAAGAAATACACTTTCTTCCCTGTTTTAAATATTACTAGCAATATACGTTGTTCCTCTTTTATATTACCAGCAATATACTTAAAAAAAAGGAAAATAATTTTAACGTTACCAGCAATCTACGTTTTTCCATGTTTAGTTTTACCAGCAATATACGTTGTTTCCTGTTTTATGTTACCAGCAATATACGTTCTTCGTTGGTTTTTTTAAATGTTACCAGCAATATATGTTCTTCATTGTTTTTATGTTATCAGCTATATGTTTTTTTTTACATCTTGTGTTACCAGGATTATACGTTCCTTACTTTTTATGTTGCCATGTTTTTTGTTATCCGTTCTTAGGTTTTGTATGTTACCAACGATATTCTTTCTTCCTTTTTTCATGTTAATAACAACAATATGCGTTTTATGTTCCCAGCAATATATGGTCTCCCTTCTTCTATGCTCCGAGCAATATATGGTCTCTCCTCTTCTGTGTTCCCAGCTCTAAATGTTCCTCACTTTTTATGATCCCAGTAACAAACTGTCTTACCTTTTTCATAGTTCAAGTAATATGTTTTTTTTAATTTTTTTTTTACATACCGCCAGTCAAATATGTTTTCACCTTTTTTAAGTTACCAGCAATATATATATATATATATATATATATATATATATATATATATATATATATATATATATATATATATATATATATATATATATATATATATATATATATATATATATATATATATATATATATATCTCACTTTTTTTGTGTCCTAGCCATATCTATGCACTTCCTCTTATTTATGTTCTAACTATATGTTTCCCCGTTTTGTGATCCCAGAACTTCTCTGTCGCTTCCAGTGTCTAGTTATATATTGTTTGCCTGTAAAGATTGAAATGTTCTGCTATCATTCGTTATGCAAAGCTCTTACATTCCAAGTTCCAGTTTTTAGCTATCTTCAAGTTTTCAGACCGACTTTGGGACACATACCAAAATAGCATTTGAGCTTTGAAAAGAGTTAGAGACGTATATCAGCATCATTTGTAAATGCGTGATTATCCGCAAAGCCACCCCACCCCCAACTAGGTAAAAATGCGTCTTAACATTTCTACTTTGCAGTAGTAATAAATTCTTAACAACCTTGCAGATGAGAGAAAAAAAAACATTAAAAGTATTTCACGATTGTTAAACAAAAAAAGACACAATAGTTTTATGGAACTCTTTAACAAAGCAGATTTAAACAGAAATAGCTGTTGTAAGGGAAGGTATGATAGGAAACTCTATACAGAGCGATACAACAAGCACTAGCCGATTTATTTCCATACCTCTAAAGTGTCGAGCACGTTCCTTCTCTCTTTTCATGATCTGGATCTGTTTGTATACCAACCTAAATATTTGTAGGTAGACAATGACAACCACGGTACACGGTAAAATGACAATGAGAACCACTATGGCGATTATGTACTTCTGTCTCGGCAAGCCATGACAGTAGGAAACAAAGGCCATGTAGGTATTGTTGGCTGAAACAAGAGCGGCTGTCTCATTGGGTGTGGTGTGATCAAGCTCTTGAAAATGCTGTTGGAGTAAAATAAAAATAAATAAAAAAATAAAGGTCGAGTAACCTTTTACAGCAGTGGTGAAGAGGATGTCGTAAAGTGTAGTACTGTCAAACCTCTTGCCAACGTTTCCTCTTTTTAAAAAAAAGGGGGGGGGGGGCACATATGTATTAGTTGGAACGGGTGTTCCGAAAGTGCCGATTGTCCAGCACTTCCAATTTATATATCCTAAAATGTCGCAAGAACAGTATCACAGTATGAGCAACGCATTGCAATATTATCCCATCGAGAGTGTCAACGAAGATTGCGCGCGTGTCCGCGTCCACAGCCTGGGGGGGGGGGGGGGGTGTGGGGGGCTAATTAATAGTCAAGACCGCTGGGTTTACATATTCAAATTGGGGACCACAATGTCACCACCAACTGAGATTTTGTCCGTTATTTCCAAAATTCGTATATAAGAGGTCCGTTCTACAGCAGTGGCGTATCCTGGTAATGCGAGCTAGGCGTGCTGCTACTTAAAATGAATATGTACGCCTACTATTTAACTTCTTCCCCTCTTAATTTAAAAACCAACTATATTCAATTACGCAACGATAGTTATTAGGGGTATATGTCAATTATCTCCGAAATACTAATTAACTTACAACTTGAAACTCACTGTCACTAATAATCTGCATTCCCGGCAACTAACAAAAATTAATCACAAAAAACACTGGACGGACACAGCCGATTTTTACAACTCCGAGAGCTGCAAGACCACCGCACGCATGTTCGTATTGTATTGACGTATCTGGCCATGACCCCGATCCACACAAACCAATCTTCAGACGTCAATCCGAAAGATGAAGCACGAATTGTGACGGAATTACCCGAGAAACTTCGGGCGATTGTAACCAACCAATAAAAACTGCACTATAAAACGCGTCTGGGAAACTGAAACTAAATATACTCGTAGATTCTATGCGGGAAAATCCGTTATCCTGCGGTCCGAAAGCAGAACTTTAGAAGAGAAATATTTTATAGAATAATAAATTAAATTTGAATTTTCCTTCGGGCATAGGTGTGCGCAGCACGCACAGCACTCATAGAGAATACGCCACTGTTCTACAGGTTTTACAGTAATACAATAATGATGACATTAGCAATTTTAAAAAAAAGGTAACGATATTAGAAATAATTTTGACGATAATAAAGATAGCGATGCTCTGTTTGATCGACACTGACACGTTTTCTCTGTAGAAGTAATCTTTATGACAGTCAGAACCAGTTGTGTCATTCGCCCGATTTTGCCGAACCGGCTGTTAGAGTTTGCAGGGTACACAGAACCGGGTTTTAAATTAATTTGGTTTGGTTTTAAGGACCATCTGCATTGCACATCGACAACTCCATCAGTGCTCCGATCTCCTCCCTTAGATCACACAAGGAGGATCTGAGCACAGTGCACGAACTCCGTAGCACCGGCGAGGATCTCAATGTGTGTATACAGGAATCGCAAATTTTATAAATATTTTGTGTGGTGGATAGGTTTTCCTAATTTTTGTAATTTTGCCAGGGCAGCGACCAGAATGCCCCAGTCCTTAAGATTTCCAACTGCCGTGGGATTTTTAACGTACGCAACTTGCACACAGGGCCTCCTATTTTTTTCTCCCTAATCCGAGAAGGCTACGCATCCAATCTTACTACCCAGGAGATCAGGGGAGAGTATAACATCATTCGGAACCACTTGCTCTTAAAAATTGTCCGTCAGTTATATTCCTTGTACTTGAAGCGAACGTAGTACCTTTAGAATTAGAAGCGGACGCCATACCTCTAAGCCTCTCCAATTTAGTTACAAAATCATAGTATAGCGAGCCACGCCATGATTTAATTACATAACATTGTGTCATTCACTCAGTTCTACGTGTTGTTCCAGCAGGCATAATAATGTGACGGTATTGTCTCCCCAGCACTGCAATAGTGGTCAAACAATGGCCAAACTTATTTTATAATGATGATGGTATTCAGAAGTATCAACCCTCGCTCAAGATCACTCTTGGCAGAAATATAAATAGAAGAATGATGCTTCTACTTCAGGGAGCCACACAGGGTTTAAAAGAAAAGAAAACATAACAACTGAGATAACCTCAGCTGTCATGAACTTATTATTCTCCCGCCCCTTCTATGACAAAAGGTATTTTCTGAGCCATCAGTTGAAGGTGATTCAGCAAATATTAATTTAATAACCCTATATGGTTATGTATAAAAAAAATATGAGTCATGCGGATGCAGACATACACTTCACGCAATAGTAATTAATCCAACTATAAATTTATAGTTACAGATAAACAGGTTAAATAATCACTTATGGGTTAACAATGTTAAATAAATAAAGGTGTTTATAAAAATGAAGCGACTGTATTTGTCATCATTGGATGATATTAAATGTTGGTGGATAATTGGAAAACTCCGCCTAGGCCGGTCCCAAACCCGGCTGAAAAAAGGAGGATTGCGGCCTGCATGGAAGCTGTAAGGTGGCAGCCCCTCAATCATGCAAAGGCACAACAGGCCAATCACCAGTTTGAATTAAAAAATGATTACACGAAACGCAAGAAAGAAAACCGGACTGATTTTAAAGGCGGTGAACTGGAACGGACTACGACTTATGGAACATGGAGTGTAAGGAGTAATATGGGAAAGAACAGGTGCAGGTGGAAGAGATGAGTAAAGTGAAACTAGAAATCTTGGCTTTAACAGAAACGAAGAAAAAGGGACAAGGCGTTATGGAGTTCGATGGCGACACGCTGTTCTACAGTGAAGTTCCCACATCTGAAGAAGCTTAAGGGGGCGTGAGTTGTAATGTGGCAAAAAACCAAAATGATAGTATCAAGGGATGGAACTTTGCCTCGCATTATCATGCTAAAGCTAAAAGAAGGAGAAACCATTGTCAACATTGTCATTGTGTATGAACCAAATGAAGATGAGAGAGCAGACGTCAAGGAGGAATTCTTCGAGCTGCTTCAAAAGAAAGTGGCTGACTGCCTGGAAGTTATCCTGCTCGGATATTTTAATGCCAGAGTTGGAAATGACCATGCTAGATGAGGTGGAGTTATCGGAAGATATGGAGAAGATACACTTATTGACAATGGAAAGCAACTCCTTAGATTTTGCACTAAGCAAAAAACGTGATCATCATAAACACAATATTTCCCCATAAGCGCATACATGGATACAGTAGATGTGAACCAACAAAGAATGAGAAGTCAGTGATCAACTATGCCATAGTTAGGAGGAGCTCTATCAAATATGTCCGGTATGCTAGAGTCTGGAGGGGGCCAGAGATTGGAAGTAATTACTACCTGCTTACAATCAAAAGAACAACTGAAGGAGTTGCTCAGCCTAGGAATTGCCTATCATCGCGCAAGAAGCTAAGTAAATGAACAGGAGAAATGAGCATTAAGCTAAAAGCACAGCAAGAAAAACAGAAAAATATAGAGAATATGTGTTACCCAGAACAGAAGCATAAAACAAGGTGCAAGTAGCAAAACAAAAATCCTGGGAAGAATTTGGCGAAAAGCTAGAAAACGATGCTCAAGAAAATCAGAAATTGCTCTACAAGACCCTATAGAAACAAGAAAGGAAACACAGTGCCCTCTTAAATTTATAAAAGACAAGCAAGGCAAATTGCTTACTGTCCCAAATAAAGTAATGGAAATATGGATAGAAAATTTATCAGAACTCCTTGATGGTGAGCAAAGTCAAGCATCAGAAATGATAACCACTAGCACAGAAGAGGAAACCAATAGTGGCGAAGATGGCATCAAGATGGAAGACCCGAGGGCAGCACTGGAGAAAATCAAGACGGGCAAAGCAGCTGGGCATGATGGTAAAACACCAGCACCAGAAATGGTTAAGTGCATGGGAGCAGCAGCTGAGCTATTAATCCTGAGGGTCCTACAGGCAGCTTGGTGCACCAAAACCATACTAAAGGCTTGGGAGATCGCCATCACAACACCCAATTTTAAAAAAAAAAGGGTGACAACCTGCAATGTGTAAAACATAGACTCATATCCCTTCTCAGTGTCCCTTTTAAAATCTACTCTAGAATCCTGGAGCAAAGACTCAGACGCCTAGCTGAGTCAAAGATGGACGAGGTTCAATGTGGCTTCCGAGCAAACCGAAGTACTCAATACCTGATTTTCAAACTCAGACAGGTGAGTGGAAAGGCCCTTGAGTATATTATTACCCGCTTTCTTCAATGAAACGTGTGCTGTATCTCTTGGAAAAACATTGAGATACCAAGCTGAACAATGACCTAATTTTAATATTTCATTCATTCCATTTTATACACGGCGTAACTAAAGACAGATGGACTAAAGGATAGAGAGAAGGGAGAGGCATAAAGCCGAACACGTGCAACACAAAACACGCGTCGCGCGATACACAATTACTACTATCACGCGTGTAAGGCCACATGCACTAACTTTTTCGGACGGACAGTGATAAAAACACTAACCTTCCCAGAGTTAGGTTTTTAAATCCTGAAAAACTCTTATTAGAAAGATGACAATAGATGGGTTTACGTTTGAAAACATTACAGTACCCAGACAGCACATCTTCGAAACAGGAGGTAGAAGGAATTGCATATTTTGAACGCAGCATTTTAGCTCTATTAAATATATATATTTGGGTTCCTTAGGGTTTGCTGACAAAGAATATGTACAACGTTATGCAAATAGTCTAGGAATTAACAAGTTATAGCCAAAATAAAATGATGGTGCTGTCAGACAACACCCAAAATCAGAATCGCTCAGTGGTAGATTTTTTTACACCACCATTGTACGGGAAAGGGGCCACAAGTTACATTTGAACTGATTGGCTGGAATGATATGTAAGGCTAAACACGATTAGTCGGGCTATAAATGCTATCCTTGGTTGTTAGGGGAGACGTAGGAAGTTAAAATTTTTTCAAACACTTGTCGAAACGTGGCTCCATTGGCCAGACTCGCTGATATACTCACTTAGGAGCGTTAGTTCGAGACCACTAGTTCAAATAAGCTTGATAAAGCAACAGTGCGTTGAAGCCAGCTCATATTTTTGCTAAATAAAAGCCTGGAACATAAGCAGATGGGAATTTGTGCCAGTATTTGTGCCAGAATTCATTGCTAATCAACGTATCTGTGTTTTTTTCCATGAATTGTGGTAAGCTTGAAACATTCAGTATCTTTTAATGAAAATTGAATGTGAATTGTTAATTTATGCCTGTATATAAGTGTAGTTCAGTAGCAAACATGATGTAAAGCCTATAATGCTCCAGCCTGAACAGAAGGTGTCGGAGGAAAGTAAAACGGCATGGAATGGCCAAACAGTACACTGACACCTAGATGATTGATTAGAAAGAAATAATGCTGGAATTGCAGAGGAGTAGTAACCATTAGGGAGGTAAATACGGGTATAAAGTATTTCAGATGAAGCTGACAGTTGGCCTAACGCTCTGAACTCAATGTTTGTGATGTATTGTGCTCAGTGTAAAAAAGAGAGTTTAAATTAGTTATGAAGTAGAAGGTACATCCTTCTTGTTTTCAGGGACCGTGGTCTTGATGGTATTGAGCAGCACCTGGTCAGAGCTTTGCTGAATCCAGAGTCGGACAGCATACTCCTTGGTCCATTTAGCTATCAGTGAGGTGTCTCCAGAGCACAGGGGAGAAATCGAGCAGAGGAGTCTTTTCCTGCCGCCATCACGCAAGATAAGCTGATGTGGCCAGCTGAGCTCAAAATTATGTACCCCCATCTTAAAATAACTTTGTAAAAATAAACTTAAGGGGGGAAGTAAATTGTTTTAATATCAGGAACTGAGAACATCTCCAATACTAGTTCCAATAAAGACAAACTATTGAAGTCATGATGACAAATACCAACAGAGCTTGAACAAAACAAAACCAGTATTACCTCATATTACTACTACACAACTGAAACACATAGGATACTTTTAATAATATATGTCACTACAATATTCATATTGATAAATTCTGTACATATAACTTGTAATTAAAATTGATTGTGATTCCTGGTTCCCTTTGTATTTGAATCAGGACACATATTCATTCATGACAGCAATGAATACATATTGTTATTTGAAAAGTTATCAGTGACTCCTTAAAGATATCCTTGTAGAGTGTTTTATGTATGTGAGTGTCACAGTGTTGTCAAGTGTGGTGGAATAAATTAAATTGTTTATCTGTCTGTTGTTGTTATGACTTACACTTCATCATACACATACCCTAGACATACAACGTAGTCATCACACTATTCCAGAATAATTCTGACTGAGATATATATATATGTGGCAGCAAGTAAGGTTATCTATAATACACTACTCTTATTAGATATAGATACCTTCACAGCTGATCTCAGTCAGTACACTAAGTCCCCTATAAATATTTATAACATACCACTTCACCACATATATTGGGGTCTCGCTCTTGGGATTTTGAATCTTTCCCTATTAAAAATATTGGGGGTAATTCACTTCAGGGAATATAAGAATTAAAAGGTATCCTTGGGTGGAATTAAATAAATAAGGTTGAGCTCACGGTGCCTGTGTTGTCCATTAGATATATATTTAGAGATTTAGATGAATTGTTGGTTAGACATTGTATAAATTTACCTGATAGACAATGGCGGACCTGGCCAAATTTCGATCTGCTGCTGTTCAGACTGCAAAAGAGTTAGGATTAGATGGGCAAGTTATGGTTGCCTATGTCACTACGGAATGTGACAAATTTATTGAACGCGAAGAAAGAAGGTTTGAAGCCGAAAGAAAGTTAGAGGCTGAAAAGGAAATTAAGAAGTTACAATTTGAGGCTGAGGCTGAGACTAAGAGGTTGCAGATTGAGGCTGAGGCTAAGAAATTGGAAGCAGAAGAAGGAAGATTGACTGCAGAAAGAAGAGAAAAGAAAAATGGCTGCAGAAAGGAAGCTGCAGAAGAAAGAAATTAGCTGCAGAAAGGGAAGAGAAGAAAAGAGCTGCAGAAAGGGAAGAGAAGAAATTAGCTGCAGAAAGGGAAGAGAAGAAATTAGCTGCAGAAAGGGAAGCAGAAAAGATAAAAGATTTACAAAGGGAACATGAGTTAGACTAAGGGAGTTTTGAGTTTCAAGGCCATGCTCCTGAAAATGGTGCCAGTCCCTTTGCCTCTGATGCCACTGCTAGCCAAGGAGCCTCAGCCTCAGCTATGAATTTTCATTTAGATCATTTTTGTTGAGAAAGACGATGATATAGAGAGCTACCTAAATAGGTATGAACTATTAGCTACCACGTATGGGTTAGAGAGAGAAAGGTGGAGCTTAAAGTTATCTCAGGGACTTCGTGGGGCAGCTTATGAAGTTTTTGCAAAAATGAGCAGAGGTGATCAGGAAAATTATGACATGCTAAAGCAGGCTCTTTTGTTAAGATATGAAAAGAATGCAGAATTTTATAGGAAAAAATTTAGGAATGCTAAACTACTGTCAGGTGAAACCTATCACCAGTTCTCTGCACGAATAGAGACATACTTGGAGAAATGGACTTCTCTGGGGGAAAACCCAAGATCTTAAGGAAATGGTCCTTATAGAGCAATTAAGAGAGTCCATGGCTCCAGACCTGAGAAAGTTTCTCATGGAACAAGGTGCAGAGAGGCTGGGTGAGTTGCTAAATGTTGCTGAAAGGTATCAAGCAGCTCAAGCAGAGGTAACAGGTAATAAAAAGAAACAAGTGGATAACTTTAGGGCACCACAGAACTTTAATAAATTTGATCCTAGGGATCAAAATAAAGGTAGCACCAGTTTGATAGGCCACGGTATGAAAATAAAAATAAATTCCCACAATTCGATGAAAGGAAATATGATGAAAGAAAATCTTTCAACCAAGGAAAAAGGTGGTGTAAAATTGTCAGATGGACAATCATGACACTGACCGTTGCCGAAGGAAACCTGTGTATATGGCAACCCTTCAGGTCAGGTCGACCTCAAGACAGGAGGAGGATATTATGTTAGATACCACTCCAGAAGAGATGAGGAAGGCACAGGCTGGGGATAAAACACTCAAGCCTTTGTTTCAGAAAATTGTCAACTTGTCATACAACTCCAGGCAAGGGAGATTTTTACATGAAAAACAAGTTGATGTATAGGAAGACTGGAGCTAGATCCAAAGGTCAGGGACAGCTGGTACTTCCTAAAAGATATAGGGCAGACTTAATAAGGAGCCTACATGTGAAACCAGATGGGGACCATGAGAAGATAGGTACCATCATTCAAAAGGTGGCTCACAATTATTATTGGCCCAAAGCAAGATGGGACATTGAGAATTTTGTAGAAAGGTGTAGCATAGCACATGAGGGAACACCCACAAGTGGGAACATGGATCAGGACCTGGACACGCCACGGGGCAAAATTAGGCCTGATAATAAAAAGAAAAATAGATTGATAAAGTGGACCAAATGGAATGGGAAGCCCCTTTTCACGGACAAGCTTCACTTAACTGTTTTACAATGGCCACTATGCGGAGAGTGCAAAAAGATGTCTTACCCCAGGATAAGCCGAAAAATCCCTCAATCGGACTTAAACAAACTGGAGGAAGAGGATGTAGAGAGGAAATCTCTCATCAAGAATTTTAAGTGGGGAGAAAAGCCCCAAAAAAAAAAATTGGTAGCGGTCGTTTTGTGAATGATAATTCTGGGAGGAAAAATCATCACTATAAAGCTTCGAGTGGAAGAGACCATACCGGTGCATGCATGGACAAATAGGTCCACACAATTAAAGGTCCATATGTAGCTTTGTTAAGAACGTGGACTGATGAAAAGGCAGAGGAAAACATTACATCTTCATACCAATATGTGAATGAGCTGACCACTCGTTTAAAAAACTGGCTGGAAACTTGCCAATGAAAATTTGAAACAAGCCAGGAAGAAACATGCTGCCTATTATAACAGGAAGGCGAAAGACAGAAATTTGGCTGTGGGAGAGAAAGTACTGCTTCTTTTGCCCGGGAGTCAGAATAAGTTACAAATTGGATGGCAGGGTCCATATACAGTTTTAGAGAAGGTGTCTAGAACAAATTATAAGATAGATAAGAAGGGGAAAGAAAAAATCTATCATGTGAATCTCCTGAAAAATATTTGGAAAGAGAACATCAGGAAGAGACACACTTGTTGACCTTGTCCATCGCCATGGAGATGAAAAAGGAACCACTTTCATCATTTGAATATCCATTACACCGCTGTGAGACAGCAGCACAGGTGAAAATCAGTACACATTTAACGAAAACTCAGAAAGAGAGAGTGCAACAGGTTCTAAATAATCATGCAGAGGTGTTAACAGACCGACCAGGGCATACAAACCTATTGGAATATGATATGAAACTGATAGACCCCACACCTGTCTGTATGAAACCATATTCGATTCCGTTTGCTAAGGAGAAAGCTTTGAAGGAAGAGATAGACTATCTATTGAAGGAAGGAATTATTTCACACAGTGAATCCTCATATAGTTCCGGTGTTGTACTCTTAAGGAAGCCCTCTGGAGAACATAGACTCTGTATAGATTACAGGAGACTGAATGCTATTACAGAAGGACAGGTGGATCCATTGCCGGATACAAATCAGCTGTTTGCCAGACTAAATAAAGCTAAATATTTCTCAAAAGTGGATCTGAGTAAAGGATACTATCAGATTCCAGTAAAGCCTGAGGTTAGACCATACCTAGCTTTTAGTACCTCAGAAGGACACTATGAGTTTAATAGATTGCCATTTGGATTGAAGAATGCGCCTAGTGTCTTCTCTAGAATGATGAGAAAATTGTTGGATGTAAACATTTCGGAGGAACGTAATGAATCCCTGAGTTGCCTCTTTGATTGAGGATATTCCGAATGTTTCATACAGGATAATAAGAAGATTATGGGATCCACTACGAAAACTCTGCTATCACCAGGTATATGTTATCTCCTCATAACGTACATTTTGAGGGAAATATAATGTTCTCTGGACATGTCATTGCGCAGACTCAGAGAAGAGAAATGGTGAATACGGGTTGCGAAGCAGCATTAAGACAAGCACTCACACTTGCGGCTGTTCAGTAACATAACCGAAATATATTATTGGTTGTAGAAGTCTGAGGCAGATTTCATGAGTAGTGCCTACTCTGAATGGACCCAACTACATAAAACCATGATAGCACCACAGCAGAGTAAAGTCAAGTTGACTTACATTTATCTATGTGTATATAGAATAAAGGACTGACATGGGATGTCTGTTTTAAGAGGGGAGGTGTCGTGAAATATTCTAATCCACATATATAAATTATCAGGTAAATATAAAGCCTAACAAATAAATTTAATAAAAGGAAGAAGAATGGTAAAATAACAGTGCTGTCACAATGACAGTACTCGAAATCCCCCTTGTTTTCTACTTCGTCGGCAAATTGTAACGCTTTCACGTTGATAGTAAAAGCCTACTGTATTATTACCCGCGTTCTTCAATGAAACGTGTGCTGTATTTCTTGCAAAAACATTGAGATACCAAGCTGAACAATGACCTAATTTTAATATTTCATTCATTCCATTTTATACACGGCGTAACTAAAGACAGATGGACTAAAGGATAGAGAGAAGGGAGAGGCATAAAGCCGAACACGTGCAACACAAAACACGCGTCGCGCGATACACAATTACTACTATCACGCGTGTAAGGCCACATGCACTAACTTTTTCGGACGGACAGTGATAAAAAACACTAACCTTCCCAGAGTTAGGTTTTTAAATCCTGAAAAACTCTTATTAGAAAGATGACAATAGATGGTTTACGTTTGAAAACATTACAGTACCCAGACAGCACATCTTCGAAACAGGAGGTAGAAGGAATTGCATATTTTGAACGCAGCATTTTAGCTCTATTAAATATATATATTTGGGTTCCTTAGG
>JAMPIV010004852.1:342500-407500 GCA_024509875.1 Oreohelix idahoensis | reverse complement strand
TTTTGTTATTTTCCAACTCTCACAGCCGTATGTTAACACTGAGATAACATTTGAATTAAACAGACGAAGCTTGGTATGTATATTCAATGATCGTAATTTCCAAATGTTAGATAATCTATTGAAGGCGCTAGCTGCCAAAGCAATTCTAGTATGGATTTCTCTTGTTGTGTCACCATCCTGAGTCATTTTACTACCTAAATAATTGAAACTTTCAACTTTCTGTAGTTTTTCCCCGTTCAAGATGATATCAAAGGTCTCGTTAGAAAAGTTCATAGCTTTAGTTTTAGAGGCATTTATTTGGAGACCTATTTTAACCGAGAGATGACACAAATTATTAACTGCTTCTTGGGATTGTCTGGGTGTTGAACTTAAGAATGCTAAATCATCTGCGAAATCCAGGTCCCCCAGGAATTTTCCATTTGTCCATTTTATACCTAATTGTTCATTGTGGGTATAGTTTCTCATAACCCAATCAATAGCTATTCCAAAAAGTAGTGGTGACATAATACAGCCTTGTTTCACCCCTGTTTCTACTGTAAACCATTCTGTATTCCCTTTATTTGTTCTAACACAACATCTTGCATTGTCATATAGCGCTTTGATTATATTCACATATTTTGTTGGAAAACCATAGATTGTAAGTAACATTATACAATGATGGGCGGTGTAGACTATCAAAGGCTTTTTGAAAATCGACGAAGGTGATAATAAGTGGCGATTGCATTTCCACTGATTCTTCTATAATTGTTCTTAGTGTGAATATTTGATCAATACATGATCGTTTCGGCCTGAAACCCGCTTGTTCTTCTCTGATCTTTTCGTCAGCATGCAATTTAAGTCTTTCTAACATCATGCAACATAATAATTTTCCAGGTACTGATAGTAGAGATATACCACGCCAGTTATTACAGTCTGATAGATCACCTTTCTTCGGTAACTTTACAATAATACTGTCTTTCCATTGTTGCCGTTGTTGTTCTTCTCTCCATACTTCATTTATAATATCTAAAATTCTCAAGAGGTTGTTGTCATTAACTGCTTTAATCATTTCCCCTGAAATTTCGTCAACTCCAGCAGCTTTAAAATTTTTTAATCTTTTAACGGCTTGTTTCATCTCGTCCAGCGTGAATTCATCGCAAGTTATTGGCAAGGTGGTTGTGGGTGTTTCATTATTAAAATCAGGTGTTACTGTTGGTGGTGGTCTGTTTAGTACCTCCATGAAGTGCTCAGCCCATCTCTTCATTTGTTTCAATATATGCAATACAGGATATATACCACACGACATGAAGACATCAGTTTTCATAACATTGCCCAAAAAACCAAATGCAACAGAATGTTCAGACTTCAGAACAATCAGCCTGATGAGTCATGCAATTAAGATACTGCTCAAAATCATACAGGAAAGAATAAAAAGTAAAGTAGACAGCGAAATCCAAGAAGAACAGTTTGGTTTTAGACGGAACAGTGGAACAAGAGAGGCAATATTTTGCCTAAGAATATTAGCAGAAAAATATACAGAGGTCCAAAAAAGTATGTATATGTGCTTCATTGACTATAAGAAGGCTTTTGACAGAGTCCATCATGAGAAAATAATTGAATGCCTCGAAGACATAGGTATTGATGGAAAAGATATAAGAATACTCAGTAACCTTTATTGGGAGCAAACTGCCACAGTAAGATCGGGAAGGAATTATTCACCATACATAGACATAAAAAGAGGTGCCAGACAAGGTTGTGTGCTGTCCCCCTGCCTATTTAATTTATACACCGAAAAAATTTTCAAACAGATACAAGAAATACCAGGACTGAACATCAGTGGAAGGTCAATAAACAACCTTAGATATGCAGATGATACCGTGTTGTTAGCTGAAAGCGAACAGGAGTTACAAGAACTAGTGAAGCAAGTGAACAGTATAAGTCATGAATATGGACTGGGCATTAATATTGTGAAAACAAAAACTATGATAATTAGCAAAACAGACGATAAACCCACATTAAAGATAAGCGTAAATGGGAAAATCCTGGAACAAGTCAAGAGCTACGTATATCTTGGTCATATAATAACAGAAGATGGCAGATGTGAAACAGAAATCAAGAAGAGTGTGGTGGGTTTTGATGTTAAGAAGAATGGTGTGCATATAGTTGTACTTGAGTGAGGTCAACTGTGAAGGTCTCTGAGGTAAACAATGGACAACTGTGTTACAGAGTACCTTTCTTGTTACCCCCTACGATCTCACTCTAAGTTATATTTTGGCCTAGTATGATTGAGAGCTACGTTTAGTGTCTAGGGTAATGTAAGAGTGATGTTATAAGAATTCAATACAAACACATATACATACACATATTAAATGCTATAAAGAACTTAACTAACACCAGTGGGTAAATTTATAGTTCGGAATTTTTTTCTTCTCAAATTTATTTGTCCTGGACCGAAATTTGTTTTGGCCAGGACCACAACTCAAGTGAATCAATATATATATTCAAATATGAATATATTTACATAAATAGGACCATATGTCCAAAGAACATTGTTACCAATGAAATTTTCAAATATTATTTCTTAATCTATGATAACTTCTGATATTAGGAGACAGGTTGGGAATTTATCCTCATTCCAGTGTTCTTTTGTTAATTATCTCACTGTTTATTTTAGGCACTTTTGATGGAACTGTATTTATTATAATGGAGATCAGTCCAAAGTTTTTTTATGATAAGTTATCCGAGGCCAGATATTATGACTTATCTGGACCCAGGAATCACAGCAGTTGTCGTAGATTCGGCCACAAGCCACAGTCTCCTCTGGTCTTTCAAATACTTGAGTACGGAATTAGTAAGAGGGACTCCTCACAATAGTGTAGGCTTTCTCACTCAGACAATTAGTTGACACCAAATAAGTGCCAGCAGAACCCCTGCAAAAGAAAGTTATGTGCCTGTCTCAACATTACTTCAATTTCACCAAATTCACAAATAATAATAATACAATTCAACAAAAGAACATGGTCAGTTCTTCTCTGACAAACCCTGCTCCTCCACCCTACTTTGATGGAACAATTTATACCATATTCTCATCTTTTCCCTAATGGCTGTTACGCCTCTGCCATTTGCACTGATCTCTTTCTATAAAATAGGATGGGTGATATGATTCATGATGCCCCTGCATGTTCTTTGGTATCTACCTCTCTCTGGTAGCTCACATATAATGATAGATACCTTATAGGCCCTGACAGTGGTTGCTGGGGACCTATGTACTGACTAATCATGATGGCTTTTCATCTAACATTTTCTCACATTTATTTATTTTAAATAAAAGATAATTAATAGTCATCTTACCACAAGTTTCAATGAAAAACACACAAGTTATACGTTGACTGGCAATAGAATTACACATTTGTTCCTTCTGCCTTTGTCCAGACTGCTGAGATAATATGGTCTACAGCAATGCTGCTCTCAACGCACCTGCTTCATCTAAGGTTTTTTAAAAATGGCGACAAAGCCTTATAATTTCAAAAGCAGCTTTGGTAAGCTGGCCAATGATTTTCCATCTCTCAATTGTAAATAAAGTCTTTCAAAATAAAATTCAACGGTTCCTACGTTACTCGGTTAGTATATTTTTAGTTTTGAGGTCGGCCAATAATATTTCGCCTTCCTTCAAATTTCATCCAATCCAATTCACCGTACTATCTTAGTCTTTATTTCCCCTAATTTTGTCCCCATAAATATGCCATAAAAAATTAAGCAGGCATGACTTGTCCTGACAGTCTGTCCGATCCTCTATAGTATTATTGCTAATATTTAGTTATTTAATGGACTATTTATGTAACTAACAACATATTCTTGGTCAGCAAGTCCTAAGGTACACGAATATATAATTGTTATGGGGCTAAGTGGTTTGGTTCAAAATTCTATATTTTTTCTATGTTATTTGTTTATTTCTAGACTACCACCTGTTCACTTCTTTTCCATGTACTTTCAGGTTAAATACGAGATTCTCTCGTAATACACGAGAATTACGTCATTCGCAATAAGAGCTAAGCCTGTTTTCGTGACCCAATCGTCTACATGTTCTAACTTTTGCATCGTATTTTGAAAATCGCCCTAGGCAAGGCTTGCAAGTTGGTTTTATTTTTGGAAACAAGCGAGACGCGATTAGCATTTGGCCATCTATCCGTTCCCCTCCCCTCTACAATGTATTCTAGGCAAATACTCCATTTGAACTTGGAAAAGTGGTACTTTTATTGTCAAGGACGAATTTGAAAAGGGGTACTTTTTATTAGGTTATACTGCGTTGTCAACTAATGAATACGCTGAAGGCGTGGGTGACGACAACAATTATCGACGAAAATTTTTAGTACTATCCTATCTTTGACTTTATGCACTATACTGTTATATTCCAATTTAGATATTGTATTTAGAATTTCACCACATATCTCCCCACTTAGAACAGACTATCATATGTCAGTTCATAATTCGAAATACACATAGATAAATTTACTATCTATGCCTGGTGACTACTTTGATGTTCGTCGTACGGGTGTGCTTAAAAAATCTGCACCTACGTTTGTTTAACCGGGAATAAGTTCTATGATAAACTGGTATGGCTGTAGGAGCAACGACCAACGTAATAATCTAGCATTTTCATGCCTTGCTTGTGACAGAAACACGAAAGGTTTATGATCTGTTTGGATTTTAAATGATTTACCATAGAGATAAATCTGGAACTTTTTTATAGCCCATATCACAGCTAAACATTCTTTTTCACTTGTTGAATATTTTTGTTCTGCTGTGTTCAACTTACGGCTAGCATAAGCAACTGGGGTTAATTCCCCATCAAGTGAATTTGACCTTTGTAATAGAGCTGCACCCAAACCTATATTACTAGCATCCGTTCTCACAGTGAATTCTTGACTCAAGTCAGGTAAGTTCAAAATAGGCTTGCTTATTAGCTTTTCCTTCAACTCTTGGTAGGCTAATTCACACTGTGCTGACCAAGTAATTCTATCAGGATTTCCTTTGCGCGTTAAATCAGTCAATGGAGCACATATGGAGTTAAAGTTTTTAATATACTTTTGGTAGAAACCACATAATGAGACGAAAGATCGCACATCTTTCTTTGTCTGTGGCCTTGGTGCTCTTTTCAATTTCTCCAGGTTCTTGGGGTCAGGGGTCATGTTTTCCTGATGTACTGTGTGTCCCAAGAATTCCAGCTCTTTACATCCAACACAACATTTTGTCGGTCTAGCGGTCAAATTTGTCTCTCTAAGTCGATCAAACAACATATTCAGAGAGTTAATGTGTTCCTCAAATGTTTCAGTCGCTATGAGAATATCATCCATGAAGTTGGTGATGCATGGATTATCCAGGGGATCTAGCAATTTTCTCATCATCCTCGAAAACACACTCGGAGCATTTTTCAACCCGAATGGCAACATGTTGAATTCATAATGTCCTTCCGAGGTGCTGAATACTAAATAAGGTCTAACCTCAGGCTTTACTGGAATCTGATAGTAGCCTTTGCTCAGATCCACTTTAGAGAAATATTTAGCTTTATTCAGCCTGGCAAACAGCTGATTTGCATCAGGTAATGGATCCACCTGACCTTCTGTGACAGCATTCAGTTTCCTGTAATCTATATACAGTCTATGTTCTCCAGAGGGTTTTCTCAACAGAACTACACTGGAGCTGTAAGGAGATTCACTGCGCGAGATAATCTCTTCTCTCAACAGATAATCTATCTCCGCCTTCAAAGCTTTTTCCTTAGCGAACGGAATCGAATAGGCTCTCATACAGATTGGTGTTGGATTTATGAGTTTCATATCATATTCTAATAAATTTGTATGCCCCGGTCTGTCCGTTAACACATCTGTATGATCATCTAGAACCTGTTGAACTCTCTCCCTCTGATTTTTCGTTAAGTTTGTACTGACTTTTACCTGTGCAGTGGTCTCACAGGGATGTAAAGGATATTCGTGAGAGGTGAGTGGTTCCTTTTTCATTTCCATTGCAACAGACAAGGTCAGTAGGCGTGTCTCCTCCTGGTTTTCTCTGTCCAGATATTTTTTCAGGAAATTCACATCATAGATTTTCTCTTTCCCCTTCTTATCTATCTTATAATTTGTTCTAGACATCTTCTCTAGAACTGTATATGGACCTTGCCATCCAATTTGCAATTTATTATGGCTGCCGGGCATTAGAAGAAGCACCTTCTCTCCCACAGCTAATTCTCTATCCTTCGCTTTTTTATTGTAATAGGCAGCATGCTTTTTCCTGGCTTGTCTCAAATTTTCATTGGCAAGTTTCCAGCCAGTTTTAAGACGAGTGGTCAGCTCGTTCACATATTGATATGATGAGGTAATATTTTCTTCTGCCTTTTCAACCGTCCACGTCCTTAACAAGGTTACATATGGACTTTTAAATTTACAAACTTATTTTTCATGGCACATGTCAGGTCCTTAACATTGGAAGCCTTGTAATGAGGACGTTTTTGCCTTGTATCATGACTTACAAATCGTCCACTGCCAATTCTTTTCTGGGGTTTTTCTCCCCACTTAAAATTCCTTGTGAGAGATCTCCTCTCTACATTTTCTTCCTCCAGTTTACATAATTTCGACCGAGGGATTGTCGGTTTATTCTGGGGTAAAACAGTTCTTTGTACTCTATTCATAGTGGCCATGTTAACACATTCAAGTGAAGACTGGGTGTGAAAAGGGGGTTCCCATTCCACTTTGTCTACTTTATTATATTTATTCTTATTTTCAGGCCTGAGTTTGCCCCGTGGCGTTTTTAGGTCCTGATTATTATTTTCCCCACTTCTGGGTGTTCCCTCATGAAATACGCCGCAGGTTTCTACAAAATTTTCAATAATTTCCTTTACATTTGGCCAATAATAATGTTTAGAAACCTTTTGGCAGATGGTGCCTACTTTCTCCTGGTCACCATCTTTTCCAACCTGTAAACTCCTTAGTACATCTGCCCTATATGCCTTTGGAAGAACCAGCTGTCCGTGACCATTGGATCCAGTTCCAGCCTTCCTATAAATCAATTTGTTTTTCATATAGAAATCTCCCTTGCCTGGAGGTGTATGACATTTGGGCAATTTCTTAAAACACGGCTTGAGTGATTTGTCCTCCGCCTGTGCCTTCCTCATCTCATCTGGATGGGTATTTATCGGATTATCCTCCTCCTTTTTAGACTGTGATCTGGTCTGTACTGTTGCCATGATCACAGGTCTCTTGGGATTCCCCAAGAAGACATATCTACACCCCAATATCAGAGGGTAGATTGGTTCATTTATCACTGCTGCTTTGATGATTCCTTCCACATATCGCGTTTTCACATTTATCCTAGCGATGGGAAGTGTCATGGTCGCTACGTCCTTGGTTGCAGCTTGGATCTCCACTGTTTCTGTGGTGTATTGATCTGCCTGCACCAGGTGAGAACTCACACCTGAATCAAAATGTAATCCAGTATCATACAAGCACCTTATGCTGACTCGATTGCATATGACATCTTCACACACTGGGGGTTGGTAAGGTTCCTGCTGTTCAGTAGAGTTGACCTTTACTCCCTTTCTCCCCGTTTTCATTGCAGCGAAATTAGGAGGTTTCCTTCTACAACTGTCGGTGTTATGGTTGTCCATCCGACAATATCTACAATATAATCTACCTTTATGAAAAGGTTTTCTGTCATCATATTTCCTTTCATTGAATTGTGGGGTTTTATTTTTATAGTCATTGCGTGGCCTATCAAACTGTTGCTTACCTTTGTTCTGTTCTCTATGGTCAAACCTATTAAAGTTTTGTGGTGCCTTAAAATTGTCCACCTGTTTTTTTTTTATTATCAGCTACCGCTGCTTGGGCTGCCTGATACCTCTCAGCGACATTTAGTAACTCACCCAGCCTCTCTGCACCTTGTTCCATGAGAAACTTTCTCAGGTCTGGAGCCATGGACTCTCTCAGTTGCTCAATAAGGATCATTTCCTTAAGATCTTGGGTCTTCCCCAGAGCAGTCCATTTCTCCAAATAGGTCTCTAACCGTGCAGAGAACTGGTGATAGGTCTCACCCGACAGTAGTTTGGCATTCCTAAATTTTTTCCTATAAAATTCTCCATTCTTTTCATACCTTAACAAAAGAGCCTGCTTTAACATGTCATAATTGTCTTGGTCATCCCTGCTCATCTTGGCAAAAACTTCATAAGCTGTTCCCCTAAGACCCTGGGATAACGTGAGGCTCCACCTCTCACTCTCTAACCCATACGTGGTAGCCAAAAAATCAAACTTACTTAAATACCCTTCTATGTCATCGTCTTTCTCAACAAAATGGTCTACATGAAAACCCATAGCTGAGGTTGAGGCTCCCTGACTAGCAGTGGCATCTGAGGCAAAGGGGCTGTCACCATTTTCAGGAGCATGGCCTTGAAATTCCAACTCCCTTAGTCGTACCTCGTGCTCCCTTCAAATTGGAGCCTTTTAATCTCCGCCTCCCTATCCGCCTCCAATGCCCTAGCCTCCTTGTCAGCCTCAATCTGCAACCTCTTAATTTCTTTTTCAACCTCTAACTTTCTTTCTGCTTCTTTCTCTAATCTTTTATCTTCCCTTGCAATAAACTTATCCACCTCTGAGGTTACATACATACTCTTCTCCTCCTTTTCTGCTTCCCTCTCTGCAGCCTGTCTCTTCTCTTCTCTTTCTACAGGCTGTTTCTTTTCTTCTCTTTCTGTAGCTTGTCTTCTTTCCTCTGCTTCCATCTTCTTTTCTTCAAATTGGAGCCTTTTAATCTCCGCCTCCCTATCCGCCTCCAATGCCCTAGCCTCCTTGTCAGCCTCAATCTGCAACCTCTTAATTTCTTTTTCAGCCTCTATTTTTCTTTCTGCTTCTTTCTCTAATCTTTTATCTTCCCTTGCAATAAACTTATCCACCTCTGAGGTTACATACTGGACCAGCTCTGGTCCATCCATATTCATCTCTTTAGCAGTCTGCACAGCAGCAGATCGGAACTTAGTTAGATCAGCCATTCTAACTGAAACAGGTCTAATAAAGTTCCAAGACAATCCTAACTTAATCAAAATAAACACTAATTATATTTAACTAATTATTTCTGGCTGAGACAACTTATCAACAAAATCTCCACTTATATTATTATTATTCTTAGGGGTGTTCCTAACTTCTAATACAATGGTGATACAATCTTAAATTTATCTACTAATGCTACTATTAAATTTCTGGTGTTAGCTAATATGTGTTGTATGAGATTCCCATTTCAAACAATCCTCTAATTATACAAAGTTCTAATCCCGGATTTGGAGACCATAATATATGTGATGGGTTTTGGTGTTAAGAAGAATGGTGTGCATATAGTTGTACTTGAGTGAGGTCAACTGTGAAGGTCTCTGAGGTAAACAATGGACAACTGTGTTACAGAGTACCTTTCTTGTTACCACATACGATCTCACTCTAAGTTATATTTTGGCCTAGTATGATTGAGAGCTACGTTTAGTGTCTAGGGTAATGTAAGAGTGATGTTACAGTACACATTCGAAAATCCGGCCATCGATAATCCGGTTCCTTCAGATTTCCGGCATGGATTTCGGAGCGCATTTTTTAATTTACTGCGTTGGCGCGCTACTGTTTTCTGGAGCAGTTTATGTTTTGATGCAGCTGTTGGGTCTTGCTTGCACGTGTTAACAGGCATTCCTGCTCATTCCTTCTCATTTTATCATTTATTTGCTGCTGTATAGCCCCATTATGTTTTATTTAGTTGATGAATATTAAAATTTCATTTGCTTTTCATTTAGTTTTTAATTTTCTTTCTTTAAAGGACTGTAAATGTAGTCATTTTCTGTTAAATATATACAGCATATATAACCATAAAAAATCCGGCTGTTTCAACAATCCGGCACTCCTCAGGTCCGGAGGTTGCCGGATTTTTGAATGTGTACTGTATAAGAATTCAATACAAACACATATACATACAGATATTAAATGCTATTATGAAATTAACTAACACCAGTGGGTAAATTTATAGTTTGGAATTTTTTTTTCTCAAATTTATTTGTCCTGGACCGAAATTTGTTTTGGCCAGGACCACAACTCAAGTGAATCAATATATATATTCAAATATGAATATATTTACATAAATAGGACCATATGTCCAAAGAACATTGTTACCAATGAAATTTTCAAATATTATTTCTTAATCTATGATAACTTCTGGTATTAGGAGACAGGTTGGGAATTTATCCTCATTTCAGTGTTCTTTTGTTAATTATCTCACTGTTTATTTTAGGCACTTTTGATGGAACTGTATTTATTATAATGGAGATCTGTCCAAAGTTTTTTTATGATAAGTTGTCCGAGGTCAGATATTATGACTTATCTGGACCCAGGAATCACAGCAGTTGTCGTAGATTCGGCCACAAGCCACAGTCTCCTCTGGTCTTTCAAATACTTGAGTACGGAACTAGTAAGAGGGACTCCTCACAATAGTGTAGGCTTTCTCACTCAGACAATTAGTTGACACCAAATAAGTGCCAGCAGAACCCCTGCAAATGAAAGTTATGTGCCTGTCTCAACATCACTTCAATTCCACCAAATTCACAACTAATAATACAATTCAACAAAAGAACATGGTCAGTTCTTCTCTGACAAACCCTGCTCCTCCACCCTACTTTGATGAAACAATTTATACCATATTCTCATCTTTTCCCTAATGGCTGTTACGCCTCTGCCATTTGCACTGATCTTTTTCTATTAAAAAAGGATGGGTGATATGATTCATGATGCCCCCTGCATGTTCTTTGGTATCTATCTCTCTCTGGTAGCTCACATAAAATAATAGATACCTTATAGGCCCTGACAGTGGTTGCTGGGGACCTATGTACTGACTAATCATGATGGCTTTTCATCTAACATTTTCTCACATTTATTTATTTTAAATAAAAGATAATTAATAGTCATCTTACCACAAGTTTCAATGAAAAACACAAAGTTATACGTTGGCTGGCAATAGAATTACCATTCGTTCCTTCTGCCTTTGTCCAGACTGCTGAGATAATATGGTCTAGAGCAATGCTGCTCTCAACGCACCTGCTTCATCTAAGGTTTTTGAAAAATGGCGACAAAGCCTTATAATTTCAAACGCAGCTTTGGTAAGCTGGCCAATGATTTTCCATCTCTCAATTGTAAATAAAGTCTTTCAAAATAAAATTCAACGGTTCCTACGTTACTCGGTTAGTATATTTTTAGTTTTGAGGTCGGCCAATAATATTTCGCCTTCCTTCAAATTTCATCCAATCCAATTCACCGTACTATCTTAGTCTTTATTTCCCCTAATTTTTTCCCCAAAAATATGCCATAAAAAATTAAGCAGGCATGACTTGTCCTGACAGTCTGTCCGATCCTCTATAGTATTATTGCCAATATTTAGTTATTTAATGGACTATTTATGTAACTAACAACATATTCTTGGTCAGCAAGTCCTAAGGTACACGAATATATAATTTTTATGGGGCTAAGTGGCTTGGTTCAAAATTCTATATTTTTTTCTATGTTATTTGTTTATTTCTAGACTACCACCTGTTCACTTCTTTTCCATGTACTTTCAAGTTAAATACGAGAATCTCTCGTAATACACGAGAATTACGTCATTCGCAATAAGAGCTAAGCCTGTTTTCGTGACCCAATCGTCTACATGTTCTAACTTTTGCATCGTATTTTGAAAATCGCCCTAGGCAAGGCTTGCAAGTTGGTTTTATTTTTGGAAACAAGCGAGACGCGATTAGCATTTGGCCATCTATCCGTTCCCCTCGCCTCTACAATGTATTCTAGGCAAATGCTCCATTTGAACTTGGAAAAGTGGTACGTTTATTGTCAAGGACGAATTTGAAAAGGGGTACCTTTTATTAGGTTATACTGCGTTATCAACTAATTAATACGCTGAAGGCGTGGGTGACGACAACAATTATCGACGAACATTTTTAGTACTATCCTATCTTTGACTTTATGCACTATACTGTTATATTCTAATTTAGATATTGTATTTAGAATTTCACCACAAAGAGAATAGGAATGGCCAAAGCTACATTCAACAACATGAAACATATACTGACATCCAAACAGTTATCTCACAAATTAAAACTGAGAATCATAAAGTGTTATATATATTCTGCATTTCTGTATGGTGCAGAAACATGGACGATAAATAAGCATTTGGAAGAAAGAATTGAGGCTCTTGAAATGTGGATATATAGAAGAATGGGGCGTATCTCATGGAAAGAGAGGAAAACAAATAAGGAGGTCCTAGAAAATCTAGGTATGAAAAGAGAACTAATGAGGGAGGTCAAAGTTCGGCAGCTAAAATACTTTGGCCACATAAAAAGGCATAACACCTTGCAGAAGACCATAACAGAAGGGAGAGTTGAAGGCAAACGTGCAAGGGGAAGACAGCGTTATAAGTGGGAAGATAACATCAAGAGATGGACAGGAAAGAGTCTATCAGAGTGCACCACCAAGATAAGAGACAGAAGATGTTGGAGATCCATTACAGCCAACCTTCGTTGTGGAGATGGCAGCTGATGATGATGACGAAGGATGGCCGCCGACCGAGCAAAGTCGAATCAATTTGTTGTTGCCCTACAAGACGCCACTAGGCGTGATGGCCACTGACTGCTGTGACGGTCGGTGGCAACGGATCAAAGAAGAAGAAGAAGAAGAAAAGTCGTGCAGAAATTTTGTCAGGACAGCAAACCATAAGTCAGAAGAGTTCATGACCACCACTGGTGATATCCTGTCACCAAAGCTGTTCATACTCTTAATGAATGATGACATAAAATCATGTAAGGAAAGGACAAGAAAATAATGAGTGTGGTACTGGAAGATAGGCAGGTTTGTATTTCAGAGCTGGCATTTGCTGATGATGTTGCACTGATTGCTAAATCATAGTCACATCGTCTATCCAAGACGCTGGAGAAGAGAGGGATTGTCATAAGCAGCTCCAAAGCAAAAGCCATGGTGATGTCACAAGAAGAAAGAAGGCATTAGATTAAGCTGGGAGAACAGGTCCTGGAGCAGGTCAACCTTTTTAAATAGCTCTGGGTTGTCATAGATTGCAACGGAGGAGGAATCAAATAAGATAAGGCTACTCGAAGATCAGCAGCTGGGAGACTTTTTCGGGCCATAAATCGAGAATTCCTCAGCAAAAGAGAAGTTGGTAAGAAGACGACGATGGCTGTATACCGCTCCACCTATTTCCCAGTCTTAACGTATGGATGCGAGTCAGGGCCGGATTAAGCTAGTACGGGGCCTGTAGCATATGTTAAGAAAGGGGCCCTATATTTAAAAAAAAAAAACAATAAAACAACACAAATATATTTGAACACATACATTTTTAATTTGCATAGTAATTATCATTATCAAAAGTAACAACACAGTCAACATTATTGTTTAAATATTAATGTTTCTACATTTAGCATGAGCAAATTTGTTGATGATATAGGATGTATCAATTTCACGCAGAAGTTTATGTTCAATGCTCATTAGTGTGAGATTGTTCAATCTCTTTTGACCCATGGTACTCCTTAGTTCATTTTTAATAAGTTTCAGTTTTGAAAATGATCGTTCTCCACTGCAGTTCGTTACCATTAGTGACAAATAGATGCGCAAGGCGATTTCTATATTTGGAAAACAAGACTCGAAAGAATTGTCAATTATCAAACGGTAAAACTGTAACTCTACAAGGTCTAGAGTAGTGCCAATATGAGAAGCAAGATCAGTTTTCAACAGTTCTGTAAACTGCACAAGTTCTTCACAAAGACTTTCTTCCAGATATGATTTAATAAGATTCGATGATCTCGTTACCACCTCTTCAGGTGTAAACGACTGTAACTGACGAAGGAATCCAAATACATCATTCAACTTTTGGTAAACTTTCTGGCGTTTTGACAAGGCAGAGAGCAAGCTATCAATAAGGACAAGAAATGTTCGGCCTTTAAACTGCTGAGAAGGCGTTTGAGATTCAACAAGTGGATCAAGTGTGCTGAAACCACCGAAATCATCATATTCTCGATTTTGTTTGTGTTTTCGAGTTTGTTCTTGATAATGTTCACACTCGGTCAGATCCTTGGCCTTTTGCTCTATGTCTGCAAAAGTAGACAGCATAGCTTGAATATACCCCCGCAGGGATTCATAGAGTGCACAAGCTGTATTCAAATCTTGGTCAGAAGATTGCAAAGAAGCACTGGTTATTTGAAAACGCTGTAATACTTGATCCCACAGTATGATCATTATTTCTGTTTCTAACTTCATCATGGTTGAAAGTAGACCACGAGCCTGTTGACGACACTCTGCCTTCTGATCATTGTTATCTGAAATATCATCCAAGACTTGTTTTATTGCAGAAAAGCTGTGTCAAAGTGCTTTTGTTGCATCTGCCCGAGCGGACCACCTGGTATCTGACAGTCGTTTCACAAAGGGCAAATGGGACTTATTATGAGTACCGCCAGCACATAATGCAGTAGAAAGGAGACCCCACCGGTAGGTAGAAGCAGAAAAGAAGGTGTACAGGCTTTCAACAAATCCAAAGAAAATGACTGCTTCTTGACAACCTTCAGCAGCACATTTTCCAACCAAATTTAGTGAATGTGCAAAACACGGAATGTAATGCGCAAACTTATTCATCTCTTTAATTCGTGCTTGTAATCCTATAAACGTGCCACTCATGTTGCTGGCGTTGTCATAACTTTGACCACGGCAGTCTTTAATATCAATGTCATTTGCCGTTAAAAAATTAAGTAGACTTTTAGTAAGCTGTTCAGCACTATGACCTTCCATATCCAAAAATGTCACAAATCTTTCAACTGGTCTAGATGGCAAAACATAGCGCAGAGTCAAAGTCAGCTGGTCCATATTAGATACATCTGGAGTAGAATCCAATGAAACGGAATAATACTTGTATTTCTTCACTTCACAGAGAATGTGATCCAGTATGCTGGATCCAATCAGATTGATGAATTCCTCACACGTTGTTTTAGATAGATATGATGTATGTATGTCCAAATCCTTTGTTTGCATGAGTACTTATATGCTCTGCCAGAAAAGGGTCAAACTTGGCCAGTAATTCTAACAACCCTAAGTAATTCCCGTTATAAGGGGACCCAACAATTTCATCACTGCCACGAAATGAAAGGCCTCGTTCTGCTAAAAACTTCACAATTTCAATTATTCGCTCTAGAAGTTTGTGCCAATACTTTTCTTGAATGTCCATTTGTTTCACAAGTTGGGAATCGACACGTTCACCTTTGTTTTTACGCTTCAACAGTGAAATTAAATCTTGTCTATGTGAGGAGCTTTCTTCATGTCGACGCAATAGATTGCTTGCATTTTTCCAGTCATTAAACCCTCCACAGTAAACTTTGATGAACATTCTGAACTCATAAGCTTGCATGGGAAACAGAATAGGCGCCCTTTACTTTCTGAATAGCATAACCATTTTCTTGCATGTTGCTTGTTTGTAAGTTTATGAATATGTGGAAAATAAGACTTCTGACAGTATCGAGTTTTCTTTTCAGTGTCATACTTCTTCTTCTTGCGATCGCTTCAGTGTCATACAATCGCAAGGATGAAGAGAAGGCACTATCAACATGTTGACATTTTTCACTTCCCTTGGATATCCAATATTCACGCTCACAGTCGTCTATATTGTTCGGCCAGTCACCAATATCATTAGAGTACTTCTTCGTTTCACTTATTCTTTCACATTCAGACTCAGTGTATACTGGGTTTTGCTGTATGTTTTCTGCTGCACAGCCTGCACTAATACTAGTTGTTCCTGTACTTCCAGCTTCAGCGGTTAGAGTACCACCACCATGAACATCAAAATATTCTGTCAGCTTACGTGTTTTTGATATCACAAGTTGATCTCTTCTTTCTTTTTCTTCCTTCGCTTTACGTTTTCCACTTCCAGAAGCATAATTACGTCCAATATCTCTGTGTCTACTGCTCATTTTTTTGAGTTTTCTAACCTTACAAATCAAGAAATTTTAATCAAGATCGAAAGAGAGTGCGAGAACGCCGTATTCATCAATTAAAACAGGAAGTTTCCGTTTCCTAAATTATAGTTTTTATTGTTAATGCAAATTCATTTCACAAAGAACGAAACAAAATTAGAGGGGCAGTCGCCTAGAGCGAAAAAAGTGGCTTCCGTCCAAACGTGACCAAATTTTCAACGCCACTTAAAATGCTTCCGTCCGCAAACAGTTAAGATAAAAATAATGAAGAGTCCCACTAAGTCACCCTCTTATGCTCTTTCTCTCACAATTTCGTGACACCAAATGAAAAGGCGCTAAAGATGGCATAAATCACAAGATCATTGGTTTAATTCTCGTATTAGAAGATGACCAAAAAATTATGTACATATTTATCGGCGCGGGGCCCCTAAAAGCTCGGGGCACGTAGCATATGCTACTTGTGCTACTACGTTAATCCGGCTCTGATGCTAGTCACGGGCAATGAATACAACTCACAAAATGTAGATCCTAACCTCGGAAATGTGGTATCTGAGAAAGATAGTTGAAGTAACAAGAAGAGACATGGTCTGCAACCAGACGATACGTCAAGGCCTAAAAACCCAACCCCTGCAGACCCAAGTAGAACAGTCCCAACTAAGATGGTTTGGCCATGTCTGCAGAATGGGACAAGATCGGCTGCCACGGCAGGTATGGGAGGCTAAGAGCCAGGGATCTAGACCTCCAAGACGACCCAGAGTACACTGTGAGTACAACAATAGAAAATCTTTGAAAGACCGAGGACTAGAATGGAACCAGGCCTGGAGGAAGACAGCCGATAGAATAGTATGGCGCTCTCTCTTCCAACCCTTTATACCTCATGGTAGGTTAGGAACGACTAAATAAGAAAGTAAGTAAGTAAGGAAAATTGGAATAAATTGGACATGTCCATAGGCTGCGATGTTATGGTACTTAGCTGCTGGTGTGGGATCAGTTGGCGTCTACTTCAGCCGCTGTTGGTTGCCAAAAGTGCCTTGACTTGTCCTTCTCTTCAATAGTCAAATCTAATGGCAGTAGCACGTCCGATGCAACATGGCTAAGGGTACTACTTAGGTTGTCAAGCGTTCAAGACCCGTCTGATGTAGGTGTCTAACGTCGACTGCTGGCAAATTATAGCACAAACTAAGATGGAAACAAATGCCACTTTTGAGTATTGTGTCTCCTGATATGAGCATCAGACGACCTCCGCTTCCATCACCCC
Source organism: Oreohelix idahoensis (assembly GCA_024509875.1). Lineage (NCBI taxonomy): Eukaryota > Metazoa > Mollusca > Gastropoda > Stylommatophora > Oreohelicidae > Oreohelix > Oreohelix idahoensis. The sequence goes on along the minus strand of JAMPIV010004852.1, from coordinate 390,245 downwards.
TTTCATCTTCCCCAGAATTGTTACTCTCCCCCAGCATTAATTTTAGAACCAGTGAGTCAGGTAAAAATGCTTTTAGGACTACGGAAGACAACAACTAAAATATATAAACATACATATAAACCTTACTCAAGCGTTAATATAATAAATATATTCACCATGGTATCACCATACACTCCCTGCTCCCTCTAGAGCCTGCGGCCACTTCTGCTATTAGTTCTTTGTGAGGAAGCCCGCACAAAGCAGTCACCAGCTCTTGCATTGGTCGTTCACGAACCAGGTTATTTTACATTGTGAGGTTGCCAGCCCCATGTACAACTGTGTATCAACAAGCAATATATATATATGTCAAAATGCAAATAAAAATGATAAAATCTACATATTACAACTTACCCCAATATGGGACGAGTTAATACGCAGTCTTGATGCACAAAATGGCCGTAATTTACTGCAACTTGTTTAAGATGCAGTAATTCTTCAGATAGATGAAGTTAAAGCGTATTGAATTCGTCTACTATTTCCACTTGAGGGGGGTCCTAAGGCTTGAGTTTCAGTGTTATTATGGGAGTTTTACGCTCTCTAATTTTAGGAGCTACTCATAATCCTGTGGTCGGTCCTAAAGGGTGTCCTGGTTATGCGTTCTTATTTTTGCTGGCTGTGATCTCTCATTGACAAAATGTGAGGTTAGTGAAGTTGTCTTAAAATGCTTTATCTTATTAGCGAAATTTTCACCCACACACACATATTGCTTCGTTGATGCAATCCAATCAGGAGCAGTCTGTTTTAGCATCCCAAATGTCAAACCAACTGTAAATAAGTGTCTGGTTTTGGTAGGGGTACCCACACCCTCATGTAGAACATTACTGCATAACACATAAGATAATATATTTCCCTTATAGGCCATTTTCAAATGAGTCTGATCATTCTTCATGACCGTATACGGTCTGGTCTTGCCGCTTTCGTTATTACTCATCCTGTTTAACAATTCACTTCATCACAGATGTTTCACTGAAAATCTCCTCCAAGCTGTTACTTTCGCGTAGTTGATTACCACCACAAAGTCAATCAGCTGGAAATTCTATATTACTCCCCGTGCCTGAAACTTTAACAATATGGTTATCTTCTAACATCCCAGTGAAGTCGGCCGTGTCTTTGGGCACGTTTGCGAATAACACCATATCTCCAAATACCATCTGTTATCCATATACTCGAAAACCCAAAAAGAACACATTGTTTTTGTTGTAGTTTCTTCTATCCATGTTAATAAATCAAACGGTTGTTATGTATCTTTCCCGACAAATGTGTGGGTTAACAATAAGAATGATGCTGAATGTAGACTCTTAATCCGTCTAGTTAGCGATTAGTCAAACAAACACGTCGAGCGGCTAAATAAAACAGGTCAAGCGGTCAAGTACTGAATGGATTCACACGATATGATAAGACAACAATGGTCGATGAGAGCGAAATAATTGCGATAAGGAGCGGTTGAGAAAAGGAATGGCACAGAAGAGGGTTGATAAAGGTCACAGGAAAATATAACTATAGAATATAAGACTTGTCACATTGGGTCTGCAGTGGCTAGGTCATGGCGTATCGTCTGGTTGCGGACCATGTCTATTCTTGTTACTTCAACCACCGTCCTCAGATACCTCATTTCTGGGCTGTATTCATTGGCATTGACTCACTTCCATACACCAAGACTGGAATATAGGTGGAGTGGTATACAGCCACCTTTGTGCCAACTTCTCTTTTACTGAGGAATCCTCAATTTATGGTCTGTAAAAGTCTCCCAGCAGCTGCTCTTCGGGTAGCCAACTCTTCTTTGATGCCTTCCAGTCTATGATAGCTCCAATGTATTTCAAGTGGCTGACTTGCTCCAGGACCTGTTCTCCCAGCATAATCTAATTCCTATTTACATCTCGTGATATCACTATGGTTTTTGTTTACAAACTGCTGATGAATATCCCCCTCTTCTCCAGCTCTTCCTTCCAGATTAGCAGGTTGTATTAAAGATGTGCCTCTGATTTAGCAATCAGGGCAACATAATCGGCAAATGCCAGCTCTGAAATATAAACCTTTCTCATCTTCCAGTAAGATTATTTGTGAGAACTGCCGTAAGAGGGAAAGGGGGAGGGGGGGGGGGAGTAAAACGGTAGAATGAAAAAAAAAAACACACACACACAAATAGTAATACGTCTTATAAAGAAATTTAAATTTATGTTATTTTATTTAATTATTTATTTTTATTTATTTTTATTTTTTAATATTTTGTTTTTTAATATCACTTTTCCGTCACTCTGTTTTCCAGTCCTTGTTTTCATAATTTTTTATTTTTTGCTTTTAATGTACTATCCACTTCTGCTTTCCGGTCTAGTGGCAGCCATCTTTACTCCAACATGTGACAACACGTAAGGGAGTATTTTTCTCTTTGTGACGCTATTGCCTTCCCTGCTTTGCAGTAGTAGTCCAACAGTGGCCAAAACTCAAGAGTATCTAATATGGGCTTCAAAGGTATCTACCTTCGCTCAAGATTACTCTTGACAGAGATGTAGCTAGAAGGGTGATGACACTTCTGTTGCAAAGGGCGTCTTCACAAGATATTCAGAATAAGCGAGAACAATACTGCTTCGGCTGAGTATGTTAACTCTGTAATTCTGCCGACACTTTTGCGAAGGATTTAAGCACTTCTTAAGTTCAGCTCGTTTAAGCCCCCATCCCTGATTTACTCAGTGGAATTCTGTTATTCTAGTATAGCTCTGTTTAGAGTGTTTGTAGTAATTTGACTGAGACAAACATGCTGTAACTTTAAAATGATTAAATCGAAGTTAAATTTGTAATATTACAAATAACAAAATGTAATAATTACTTTATGTTTTAACAGTTGGAAAATAATTTGAATAGTTATGGATCAAGAAAATGTGAGATGTTACAAGAAGTTCAAGTGGCATCATATATTTGAACTTAGCTGCCAATGACGGTTCTTCTCCTTCTTATGGGTTGGTTCTTTTCACTCTGCTCACGCTCGTCTCTGATCAAGGTACTCGGGGGTAGCTCATTTCCTAGAAATGTCAAGGAGAGTCTAGCACGTGGGTCCTTTGTCTTAGAGCTTAGGTCACGGTTCCCTTCTTGTTCCAGAGATAGTACTTTCTGCTGGTACCACCAATAGCCATGATAAAAGAATAGAACGAGACGCTCTTCTGAGTATGGCGTTTTCCACCCCATAGGTATGGGTTCCTATCTTCCCATACCACCATCCCATTTATTCAGACTTTACCCTCGATGAGAATTAAATTTAATTCCTCGGGATAAAGCTTTCTTTACATTTAAATAGAATAGCTTTCATAGTTACTTTATATTTAAATAAAACGGTTAATAATACAGATAGAGTCTGTTTGCATATACATCTCCACTGATTGAAAAGTGTTCACAATATAAATTGAATATGTTTTCATTTATGTTTTACACACATTGAAAAGTTTGAAACTTCCATTACTTTAAAATGAATATTTTCACATAGACATTTACACTAGTTTAAAGCTTGAAAACTTACATTAATTTTAAAGTGGCTATGTTTATAGGGACATTTACACTGCTTTGAAAATGTAAGTATTATACTTAGAATGTACATCATTTCTTTCATTTTTTTCCAATCCCTGCTCCATAGGAAACCTGGAACTACTTTATGCTTTTAGTTCTCTTTACGACGCTATCAATAAAGCAGTCACCAGCCCGTGCAATGGTGGTTCATGAATTATCATTCTATACGCTGAGGTTGCCAGCCTAAAATGACTTTGCCATCCACAAGCGAATTTCACACATTAAACTTCACATTGTTATATATATATATATATATATATATATATATATATATATATATATATATATATATATATATACATATATATATATATATATATATATATATATATATATATATATATATATATTGTATATTATTAATGTGCTACCCCCTCACTAAATGTTATTAAGGCCTTTGAAACCACCGCTGATAACGGCGCTAAGATACCACCACTGTTTCTACGCTAAGTCTAAATGTTATAGTCTGTTTACACCCACTGTTGCGAGTGTAGTGGTTCGGTCTATATCATCGCCACACTGGCTAATTCAATATATGTGTGCTGCTGTCCTGTCACTGCGCCTGGAATGTTGACCTGGGTGTGTGTTGATATGTTCGCACACCACAGTACGTACATAAGAGTACATGCAGGAGTCAAAAAGGGTTGCAAACGACTGGAACAGTTCGATACTGTTTATTCCGTTAAAACACAGATACGATGACATAAATGACACACATTCGATAGCAAAACACGAATCATAAATCACACTGCAGTTAATACACAATACGGCCTGTCCACATCCTGGCCTTATAATAGCTTCATCACAGATTCATAAATCTCCACACTACTCAACAAAGCCTGCTCACACGGCAGCTATAATAATCTTCATATGGCCTAAACAATACTCCATTACACAATAAAGCCTGCTCACACGGCAGCTATAATAATCTTCATATGGCCTAAACAATACTCCATTACACAATAAAGCCTGCTCACACGGCAGCTATAATAATCTTCATATGGCCTAAACAATACTCCATTACACAATAAAGCCTGCTCACCCGGCAGCTATATCTTCATATGGCCTAAACAGTACTCCATTACTCAATAAAGCCTGCTCACCCGGCAGCTATAATAATCTATCTTCATATGGCCTACACAAATCTTTACTGCAGTTTATCAAATAGGCTGTACACACAGCGAAATATGTAAGTCGACATTTTCTTAAGCACTACGTAGGCATACACTATCAAAACACAGGGGCTCGACCTACACGGTCCACGTCCAAAACTCAACTCCCTTAAATCACACACTCGTCCCGCCAAAAAACCCCAATCATGAGACTCGGCTGTTTTGAACACCGCTCTCAATAATACATGCAGACTAGCTGCGAGCTATTCACATGGCTCAAAACAGTACAGAATAACTACATCTCAACATTTGAGACTAAACAGCGCTCACACGCTTATCTGTACTCTGCTACTCGAAAAATAGGAAAAGATAATTCTATCATAAAGTCAAACAACTATCCGCTTAATCAAGCGTTGCAACTCGAAATTTAACTTGTCCAAAACATTCTAAAGATTACTTCCCTTCCATCGGATCCACTCGCAACAATATATATGTTAGTTCACATGTCAATAATAAAATATGAAATGTAAATCACAACTTACGCGAATCCTGAATCACAGACTTTTTTCTGAGATGAATAAAAGAGACTTGAATCGGCCACTTACACGCGTCTGGAGTGTCGTTAATTTAATAAGTTCCCTCTCTGACTTCGTGTGTGGTCCTTCAGTTTCCTCAGTCCCGTTTTCCTTTTTTAAAATGTTAGAGATTTCCTGGGCTATATAGTAAGTCCTGATAAATACTCCAATAAAAGGTGTCCGGTATTTTAAAAAGAAATTCTGAATCCTAATTCTTTACTGTAGCAGTCTGGTGTCTTGGCGAGCGATTTCTCAAGTGAAATAGATTGATAAAATAGTCAGATTATATTCCCTGCCTTTCCAAGCGTTCGTTTGTTATGAGCTATCAAAAAACTCCAATCATATTCAAACAGGCGGGTTATGGTGTAATTTCAAAATATTCTGATTGTGAAAAGAGGTTTTGATGGTAGTAAATTTAAAGGTTAACAAGGTGAGGTCAAGCTATGTAAGTACCCTGAATCAGAAAGATGATGATGAATTCCTCTGGGGTCCCTATCCGCTAACTCTTCTGATCTCACCCAGTGTACATTATCTCTGTAGTGTTATGTATATGGCAAGTGTGTAGGGTATATATGTATTTAAGGTGAGGAATGAATAAATACAAACAAAACTGTAATTCAACAAAATGTAAGTAAGTAAGACTGGTGGGAACGTTTTGGTATGTATATATGGGAATAAATATACAATTTATTGTCCCGAACCTCAATCTTTTGGAACAGGACTTGTCAAAATCATAAAATGTTTATTTACAGTTTTTAAATAAATAAGATGGAACTCTGTCCATGAAGTGTAACAAAATAAAATTGTCACTAGAATGAGTACCCCACTGTCTGATTTTCAATGCTTTGTATTAACAATAGTCAGTTAATTGAGGGTTTGTTTTCTTCATCATTCCCCAGGAAATTCTTCTTGTTGTGGTGGTTTAAATTGAGAGGAACTGTCATGTGCCCGTTTTGAGGGACTTATCTATGAAGCCTGTCTGATGCTATGGGCTCCAGACTAGTATATGGTTACTCAAATGGTGCTGCTTTCTGGAGGAAGATATGGCCTGTAGCTCAAAGTATATTGTGAGCTTTCACTGCCCACAATTTCTGTCTTCTCCAGGTTTTCTGTAGCACTTTTTTTTGCTGGTAATACAACACTGAAATGAGAAGGAAAGTTTCCTCCCCTTTATAGCCTGTCTATAACAATTCCACAAATAATCAATGGTAATCTTACCTGGGGTCAGCCATGTGTGCTGACCATATGCACCAAACCCTATATTTCTTTGACTACACTCAGTCTTGTGTTTTCATTCTTTTTTTCCATATGGCATTAAAGCCACTATTCCGTTAGCATTGCTTGTCTTCCACATAATCAGCAGGGGTGTGCAAATATATCTTGTGACCTGTTAATGACTTCTTTCAAACATTCTATATATAGTGTCACAGGTTATTTGAACACTGTGTCACTCCAGAAACCACTACCAATTTATTTTCTCCTGGACTTACAGTCGCAAAATTTTATGGCAAACTTACAAACACATTTATTTTCACTTCCCAATGGCAATATCAATTTTATTACCACGGCACTGTGGCACAAAATTTGTAAGGCCAATAGCAAAACATTGTTTACACATTTCATTCCGAAAAAGACTGCATTCCTACCTAGATCGTCGTAACCTGAACCATCTCCCAATTAGCAGTATCGAAATAAAATGTATCGGCATACACATAGAGCCTGATACTTGCTAAGGAAATATACAAATAAAAGCATCTATCATACCTCAAGTAAAGAATAAATACACATGCACAAAGTTGACTAGCAGTAAATAGGTTTTTCTGACTGCTTTTCTTGTCCAGACGGCGAAAGCTTGGTCACAAGGCTTTCCCGCTGATCTCAACTTGCGATGGCTTTCAAATTCAAATGGCCTGATCTTACAAGGAGGTGTTAATTTTTATTACCATACCAATCAAAAAGCGAGTCAAAATTTTAATTTTTTTTGGACTATAAACTTTGAGCAATCGTAAGTGTGTTCGTTCGTTTTATTATCTTTGTGTATTTTATATCTCAGTTATTTATGGACCGATTTCCAATATTAAAAGTGATAATTACACGGTCAATTGACCTCTATCGTTCTATCTAATTTTCGTTTGGTTATTCCTTAACAGTTTCATCTGGGTAATTTTTTGTACGAGGGAAGGTCAAAAAGTAATGCCTCCTATTTTTTATGTATGTAAATACTGCATCGGTGTGCAATTTGTAAATTTAGCAGGATTCCTCAAACACTCTTCTGCACTGTATAGCGTTACCAACCTGTTTCAGTAACAGGTGGCACCACTGTAACAGTTTAAAAATGGCTGCCAAAGACGTTCGGTTAAAACAACGTTATGTCACAGAATTCCTCAATGCTGAAGGCGAGACCCCAATTCGCATCCACGAACGTTTGAAGAATGTTTATGGAGATTCAACAGTGGATGTTAGCACTGTCCTACGTTGGGTACATCGTTGTGACGAAGCTGAAGTAGGTCAATCCTCAATGGCTGACGCAAAGCGGACTGGCCGTCCGTCTACCGCAGTGACTCCACACAACATTCATCGAGTTGATGGCATCGTTCGTGGTGACCGTCGGGTAACACTGGATGAACTTTCTTTCATGTTGTCCATTAGTAAAGGCATTGTCCAAAACATCATTAAAGACCTGGGTTATTCAAAAGTTTGTGCAAGGTGGGTACCCAGAATATTGACAGACAGACAACATCGCCGACAAGAAAGAAGTTCAAAAGTTCACCATCTGTAGGGAAAGTTATGGCCTCCGTGTTTTGGGATGAGAAGGGTGGGATTCTTCTCGACTTCTTGGAACAGGGAAATACGGTGAATGCAGACCGTTACATTAAAACTTTGAAGAAGCTTAGAGGTCGTCTTCGGCGACTTTACCCATTAAAAGATCAGAGAACTGCACTACTGTTGCACGATAATGCCACGCCACACACCGCTAAACGCACCATTGATGCGATTGCAGAATTTGGCTGGACATTATTACCACATCCCCCTTACAGTCCCGATCTTGCACCTTCTGACTTCCATCTGTTTGGACCACTGAAAGAAGATCTTCGCGGACATCACTTTAAGGACACCGAGACCCTTAAACGTGCCGTATGCCAGTGGTTTAGGAAAAAGGACACACATTTTTACCGTGCGGGGATACATGCCCTTGTGAGAAGATGGACAAAAACTGTAACAAATAACGGAGACTACATTGAGAAATAAATTTTTGAAGTTCAGACTTGGGGCTACATTTCAATGTGAATGTTATCTGTTTTCTTGCAATTGAATGAAATTAAAAATTACAAGGCATTACTTTTTGACCGTCCCTCGTAATTAATGGTAGTTCTAACCTGATCTCAAATATTACTAAAATACATTTTTCTAAGTCCAGATAACTTTATTAAGTGGGAATCTTTAGGTTAATATATTAATCAATGTCAGCGCTGTCACAAAATTAACAGTGATACAACGTAAAAATATCTCCCAAGGATAAAATATAGGGATAAAAAGAATGCGTAAGTTACTAGCAGGCATGATCGCCCACGCCGCGGGTCACTACCCTCCATAAAAATTGACTTGCTAGACGGGAAATCAAAACGGTTACCATTTGAACGGGATGAGAACGGCGGATCAAAAGGAAAAAAATATGACTGAAAAATTGCGTGAGACTAGCAAGGCTAAGGAGACGCAATTGGGGGGAGGAAAGGAAAAAGTCACGTTCCCCCAAGTTGACATAAAGTAAGGAAATCGACAGAAGGGACCTTGGATATGATACGCCACAGTCATTTATTGGACGCTTTTGCGATACCAAGCCTTTTATTTGAATTCAGCGGCAAACGCAGATGCTTGAAATATTACAAAATTTAAAAAGTAACTTTTTCTTAATATTAATGTTAGGAATATAAAAATTAGCTGGCCGGATGGCCCATTCTGAGCAGTGAAATAATATGCTTTTGTTTATACAGACGGATAGATAATAATGAAGACAATGACAAAAGACTGTTGTTCACATCAGCGAAAGACTGCATTGAATCAAACATGTCACTAATTTGCACAAAAACCGCGACCTTGAGACGCAAGTGTTCAAATCTAGTTAGAATGAAAGAGAAGGGACATTGGTGGGAGCTGTGGCTAAAAATAACTTTTCAGGCAAATTTGTAGAGGGGATGGATAGGTTGGTTCAAAAACCAAATACGTTTTTTGTGAAAACGCAAGTAGAGACGGACGGACTAACAGATAAAAATCCATACTTGACTGAAGCATGACTGAAATGACTTTAGTGTAGGAAATTTGAATTTAAAAAAAACAAGGCATTGATTGGCCACAGACAATCATATTATCCGCGCTCAGACGAGCTTTTTTGCCATTCCTCAATAGTTGTCCAGTGATAGACACAGTAAATTTTAAGTGTGGTGATTTCAAATGAAGTAAATAGAAATAAGTTCAGGGACGCCATACTATAGCCAGCAGCTCAGCTGAGTTTTGCTAGCATTTCTGTGTTCTTTATTCATAATCTGGTAAGATTGAAATTATTTCTTTGTATATTTTGAATATTGTTTAATGTTTCGAGTGATTTGATACTGCCATATCGAAATCTAGCCTTACAAACAAGTAAGGATTTGCTCTAGACCCCCCGCCCTAGTTCAGGGTCTAGGGACAAACAATATATATAAACTCCAGCAAGGATTAGGAAGGACAGATCAAGTGTTGAGATCAGTGGAACATATCACCTATCCTATCCTAGGGCAAGAAGCTAATAAACATATTTCTGAATATGTAGTCTGGGAGAACTTATCCTATGTGAAACCAACTTGGTAAGGTGTGTTGTATGGTCAGAGAGATCTGACCCTGTCTAAATGGTGTTATTGTAAATTGTTACGTGTAGAAGTGGCTCCTTAGGTAAGGTTCTGAACCCAAACCAATACTTTATTTCAGAGCTGTGAGTTTTTTTATGTTGACACCAAAAGGTGGTGTCAAATGCTGGGTAGATAATTGACAGTGAGGACCCGTGCAGTGTCGCATCTCGGCAGAACAGCCTTGTATTGCCCCCAAGCCCGGAGAGGTGGGGCCACCCGATATATTGCCCCCAAGCACGGAGAGGTGGGGCCACCAGATTCCAGCACCAGAACTACTCTTTCAAAGTTACGTAAGCAGGCTGGTCTGCTGGATTTACACCAACTTCATAGACATAGCACCCAAAGTGAATTACTACTAAAACATCCCATTTTCTTCCATCATTAATGGACAATGGTTGGTAGGCTTAGACAGGGAGGGATGAAGCCACCCCAACAGCACATCTATTCATCGTTCTCCCAGGGAAAATAAAACTATGAACTGTAGAAATAATAACTACTCGTGAAAATTATATACGTACACACCTTTTATTTATCATGTCATTTATTCATGCCATTCACTCATAAATTCTAAAATCTTTCATATGTTCTGGCCAAAATAAAACCTTGGTTCAGAACAAATAAATTTAAAAAAGATTTACTTTTCTAAAAATTTCACCAGCTGAATTTAGTTCATTGTGTTCTAAATTTTATTGATAATATTATATTATTTAATATCTGAGTGTTTGTATATGTCAATACAATACATTACATTCAGTACCCTAGATTTTAACGTAGCCACATTCATTAGAAAAAAAGATAGGTGTGAGGTCGTAGTGGTAGCAAGAAAGGCCTTCTGAAAATTCACAGCTACATTTTATCTCAGGAGCCTTCACAGCTGACCTCATACATCACACTTAGTAATATCACCATCATACAATACCATCAAAACCACTACATATATTGGGGTCTTGTCCAGGGATAATTAGCATAAACAGTAATATAAGGATCTCCTGGTGGGAGAAATAAAATTAGGGGAACAAAATTGTAAAATTCCCTTAAAAATAAAAGTGTCCCTTTAAATTAAAAGGGCAATTAGAAGTTGGTGAATCTTCACAGCCAGTGTTAGTTAATTAGAATTATTTTAGTGATTGGAAATTTTACTTTGCTTATTGCTAGATTTGTTTAGAAAGTATGGCGGAGCTGGCAAAATTTAGATCAGCTGCTGTGCTGACCGCAAAGGAGATGGGAATGGATGGTCAGATTTTAATTCAATACGTAACGGCTGAATGTGATAAATATATTGAAAGGGAAGATAGAAAGGTAGCTGAAGAGAAGAGGTTACAAATTGAGGCGGATAGAGAAATTAAGAGGCTGCAGATTGAGGCAGAAGACAAACGACAGCAAAGGGAGGCAGAAGATAAAAAGGCCGAAAGGGAGGCAGAAGATAGAAGGTTGCAAAGGGAGCACGAATTACGACTAAGGGAGCTGGAATTACAAGGCCAGGCTCCTGAAAATGGTGCCAGCCCTTTTGCCTCAGATGCTACGCCCAGTCTGGGAGCCTCAAACTCAGCTATGGGGTTTCATTTAGACCATTTTGTTGAAAAAGACGATGACATAGAGGGGTACCTAGGACGTTTTGAGTTATTAGCTACTACATATGGGTTAGAGAGAGAGAGGTGGAGTTTAAAGCTATCACAGGGACTGAGAGGTACTTCTTATGAAGTCTTTGCTAAAATGAACAGGGAAGACCAAGACAATTATGACATGTTAAAGCAGGCTTTGTTATTAAGGTACGAGAAGAATGGTGAATTTTATCGTAAGAAATTTAGAAATGCCAAACTGTTGTCTGGGGAGACATACCACCAACTCTCTGCTAGACTGGAAACCTATTTGGAGAAATGGACTGCTCTGGGGAAGACCCAAGATCTTAAAGAAATGATCATGATTGAGCAATTGAGAGAGTCCATGGCTCCAGACATGAGAAAATTTCTCATGGAACAAGGTGCAGAGAAATTGGGAGAGGTTTTAAATGTTGCTGAGAGGTATCAGGCAGCCCAGGCAGAGGTAAGTGGTGCTAAAAAGAAGCACATAGACAATTTTAAAGCTCCACAGCAATTTAATAAATTTGATAATAGAGAGCAGGGAAATAAAGGTAGGACAAACTTTGAGCGGCTAAGAAATGACTATCGCGACAGAAACTCACAGTTCAATGACCAAAAGTTCAATGAAAGAAAACCGTTGAACCAAGGAAAAAGATGGTGTAAATGGTGCAAGAAAGATAACCATAACACCGAATTTTGTAGAAGGAAACCTTCAAACATTGCTGCAATGAAGTCGGGGACGCAAAGATTAAAGGTTAATCCTAATGGACAACAGGAACCTTATCACCCCCCAGTTTGTGAGGATGTTATTTGTAATGGGGTCACCATAAGGTGCCTTTATGATACAGGTTTGGATTATGATTCAGTTGTGAAGTCTAGCCTAGTGGACCCAAGTCAGTATACCACAGAAACAGTGGAAATACAAGGGGCGACTAAGGACATACCACTCATGACACTTCCCATCGCAAGGATAACGGTGAAAACTCGCTATGTGGAAGGAGAAATCAGAGCAGCAGTGATAGATGAACCAATCTACCCTCTGATATTGGGGTGTAGATACGTCTTCTTGGGGAATCCCGAGAAACCTGTGATCATGGCGACAGTGCAGACCAGGTCACAGAAGAAGGAGGAAGAAGGTGAACCTATAAATGCTCATCCAGAGGAGATGAGAAAGGCGCAGACTGAGGATAGGACACTCAAGCCATGTTTTAAAAAATTGCCCAAATGCCACACACCTCCGAGCAAGGGGGAATATTTCATGAAGAACAAACTATTATACAGGAAGGCCGGAACTAGAACAAATGGTCACAACCAGCTGGTTCTTCCCACTTCATATAGAGATAAAGTGATGGAACTCGGGCATGCGATTCCCTTCAGTGGTCACATGGGGATCAGCGCCACAGGACAGCGTATAGCTTGTCATTACTTCTGGCCAGGGATAACGGAGGATATAAAAAGATATGTCAAATCCTGCCCTGAATGTCAAAGGGTAGCTCCAAAGCACTGGACTGCTCCTGCAACTCTAGGGGAAATGCCCATAGTGGGAACACCTTTCGAGAGGGTTGCAGTGGATATTGTGGGACCTCTCACTCGGACCAAGAGGAGGAACAGTTACATCCTTACTCTGGTGGACACTTGTTCTATGTGGGGAGAGGCGGTAGCCCTGCCATCAATTGATTCAAAACATGTAGCAGAGGCACTACTTACAATATTCACCCGATTAGGATTCCCGCATCAAATCTTGACGGATAATGGATCTCAGTTCAAGGGGAAACTAACGGAAGAAGTTTTTAAACTATTTCAAGCCAGACACTTTCATTGTAGTCCGTACCATCCACAAGGGAACTGCCAGGTAGAGAGGTTCAACGGGACTCTCATTTCTATCCTGAGAAAGCTGGCACACGAAAAACCGGATCTGTGGGATCAATTCCTGCCCGCCGCATTGTTTGCGTATCGGGAGGTACCACATAGTTCAACCGGGATGGCTCCCGCAACTCTGCTATTTGGGAGGCCAATAAAAGGTCCTTTAGAAGCTTTATTAAGGACCTGGACAGATGAGAAGGCGGAAGAGACTGTTACCTCATCTTATCAATACGTGAACGAACTGACCACTCGTTTGAAAGCTGGATGGAAACTGGCAAATGATAATTTGAAACAAGCCAGGAAGAAACATGCAGCATATTTTAATAGGAAGGCAAAGGACCGAGAACTAGCTGTGGGAGAGAAGGTGCTGCTTCTACTACCCGGTAGCCAGAATAAATTACAAATTGGTTGGCAAGGTCCATATACGGTTCTAGAGAAGGTGTCTAGAACAAACTATAAAATTGACAAAAAGGGGAAGGAGAAAGTTTATCATGTAAACTTATTAAAGAAGTATCTGGACAGACCACTCCAGGAAAGCACCCCCCTTATTGACCTTGGCTATTGCAACTCAAATGCAAAAGGAACCACTCACCTCACATGAATACCCATTACATCCTTGTGAAACAGCAGCACAGGTAAAAGTCAGTAAGCACCTGACTAAAAACCAGAGGGAGAGAGTTCAACAGGTTTTGGAGGAACATACAGATGTATTAACAGATAAACCAGGCCATACAAATTTGCTACAGTATGACATGAAACTGGTAGACTCAAACCCAATCTGTATGAGAGCCTATTCTATTCCGTTCGCGAAGGAGAAGGCATTGAAGGAAGAAATAGATTATTTGTTTAAGGAGGGGATTATTTCGCACAGTGAATCATCTTTTAGTTCTAGTGTCGTTTTGTTGAGAAAACCGTCTGGGGAACACAGACTGTGCATAGATTACAGGAAACTGAATGCTGTCACAGAAGGTCAAGTGGATCCATTACCAGACACAAAACAGTTATTTGCCAGACTGAACAAGGCAAAATACTTTTCAAAGGTGGATCTTAGTAAAGGCTATTACCAGATCCCAGTGAAGCCTGAAGTGAGACCTTATTTGGCTTTTAGCACTTCGGATGGACATTATGAATTCAATATGCTACCATTCGGACTGAAAAATGCTCCGAGTGTATTTTCAAGGATGATGCGCAAATTGTTGGATCCCCTGAATACCCCATGTATCACGAATTTCATGGATGATATTCTCGTCGCCACAGAGACATTTGAAGAACACATTGAAGCTCTAGAGATGTTATTTAATAGACTTCGGGAGGCGAACTTAACTGCTAGGCCAACAAAATGTTGTATTGGATGCAAAGAGTTGGAATTCTTGGGACACACTGTATATCAGGGTAACATGACCCCTGATCCTAAGAACTTGGAAAAACTGCAGAGAGCACCTAGGCCACAAACAAAAAAGGACGTGCGATCATTCGTGTCGTTATGCGGATTTTATCAGAAATACATCAAAAATTTTAACGCTATTTGTGCTCCTCTGACTGATCTGACTCGCAAGGGACTTCCAGATAAAATTATTTGGACTGCACAATGTGAACTAGCGTTCCAAGAGTTAAAGGAAAAACTCACTAGCAAGCCTATTCTCAAACTGCCTGATTTGACACAGGACTTTGTCTTAAGAACCGATGCAAGTAATGTAGGACTCGGAGGGGCTTTGTTGCAAAGATCATCTTCACCTGATGGGGAACTGAAACCAGTCGCTTATGCAAGCCGCAAATTGAATAAGGCGGAACAAGGATACTCCAGAAGCGAAAAGGAATGTTTAGCGTTAATCTGGGCAATAAAGAAGTTTCAAATCTATCTGTATGGTAGGACTTTTGTGGTCGAGACGGATCATCAGCCTCTCGTATTCTTATCTCAGGCTAAGCATGAAAACGCAAGATTGCTGAGGTGGTCTTTATTGCTTCAACCTTATCAGTTTAGTATCCAATATATCCCAGGCAAATTGAATGTCGGTGCAGATTTCCTCAGTCGGCACCCCTGTGATCAAAATTAGAGTAATGGCAGGCGTGAGGAGAGATTTTCTCTATGTGTATCACTGGTTTTAGAACTTGCCGTAGGCATGTTTTCAAGTGGGGAGATGTGTCACAAAATTAACAGTGATACAACGTAAAAAATATCTCCCAAGGATAAAATATAGGGATAAAAAGAAGAATGCGTAAGTTACTAGAAGGCATGATCGCCCACGCCGCGGGTCACTACCCTCCATAAAAATTGACTTGCTAGACGGGAAATCAAAACGGTTACCATTTGAACGGGATGAGAACGGCGGATCAAAAGGAAAAAAAATATGACTGAAAAATTGCGTGAGACTAGCAAGGCTAAGGAGACGCAATTGGGGAGGGGGGGGGGGGGGGGGGAAAAAGTAAGGTCCCCCAAGTTGACAAAAAGTAAGGAAATCGACAGAAGGGACCTTGGATATGATACGCCACAGTCATTTATTGGACGCTTTTGCGATACCAAGCCTTTTATTTGAATTCAGCGGCAAACGCAGATGCTTGAAATATTACAAAATTTAAAAAGTAACTTTTTCTTAATATTAATGTTAGGAATATAAAAATTAGCTGGCCGGATGGCCCATTCTGAGCAGTGAAATAATATGCTTTTGTTTATACAGACGGATAGATAATAATGAAGACAATGACAAAAGACTGTTGTTCACATCAGCGAAAGACTGCATTGAATCAAACATGTCACTAATTTGCACAAAAAACCGCGACCTTGAGACGCAAGTGTTCAAATCTAGTTAGAATGAAAGAGAAGGGACATTGGTGGGAGCTGTGGCTAAAAATAACTTTTCAGGCAAATTTGTAGAGGGGATGGATAGGTTGGTTCAAAAACCAAGTACGTTTTTGTGAAAACGCAAGTAGAGACGGACGGACTAACAGATAAAAATCCATACTTGACTGAAGCATGACTGAAATGACTTTAGTGTAGGAAATTTGAATTTAAAAAAAAACCAAGGCATTGATTGGCCACAGACAATCATATTATCCGCGCTCAGACGAGCTTTTTTGCCATTCCTCAATAGTTGTCCAGTGATAGACACAGTAAATTTTAAGTGTGGTGATTTCAAATGAAGTAAATAGAAATAAGTTCAGGGACGCCATACTATAGCCAGCAGCTCAGCTGAGTTTTGCTAGCATTTCTGTGTTCTTTATTCATAATCTGGTAAGATTGAAATTATTTCTTTGTATATTTTGAATATTGTTTAATGTTTCGAGTGATTTGATACTGCCATATCGAAATCTAGCCTTACAAACAAGTAAGGATTTGCTCTAGACCCCCCGCCCTAGTTCAGGGTCTAGGGACAAACAATATATATATACACTCCAGCAAGGATTAGGAAGGACAGATCAAGTGTTGAGATCAGTGGAACATATCACCTATCCTATCCTAGGGCAAGAAGCTAATAAACATATTTCTGAATATGTAGTCTGGGAGAACTTATCCTATGTGAAACCAACTTTGGTAAGGTGTGTTGTATGGTCAGAGAGATCTGACCCTGTCTAAATGGTGTTATTGTAAATTGTTACGTGTAGAAGTGGCTCCTTAGGTAAGGTTCTGAACCCAAACCAATACTTTATTTCAGAGCTGTGAGTTTTTTATGTTGACACCAAAAGGTGGTGTCAAATGCTGGGTAGATAATTGACAGTGAGGACCCGTGCAGTGTCGCATCTCGGCAGAACAGCCTTGTATTGCCCCCAAGCCCGGAGAGGTGGGGCCACCCGATATATTGCCCCCAAGCACGGAGAGGTGGGGCCACCAGATTCCAGCACCAGAACTACTCTTTCAAAGTTACGTAAGCAGGCTGGTCTGCTGGATTTACACCAACTTCATAGACATAGCACCCAAAGTGAATTACTACTAAAACATCCCATTTTCTTCCATCATTAATGGACAATGGTTGGTAGGCTTAGACAGGGAGGGATGAAGCCACCCCAACAGCACATCTATTCATCGTTCTCCCAGGGAAAATAAAACTATGAACTGTAGAAATAATAACTACTCGTGAAAATTATATACGTACACACCTTTTATTTATCATGTCATTTATTCATGCCATTCACTCATAAATTCTAAAATCTTTCATATGTTCTGGCCAACATTAATAAAACCTTGGTTCAGAACAAATAAATTTAAAAAAAGATTTACTTTCTAAAAATTTCACCAGCTGAATTTAGTTCATTGTGTTCTAAATTTTATTGATAATATTATATTATTTAATATCTGAGTGTTTGTATATGTCAATACAATACATTACATTCAGTACCCTAGATTTTAACGTAGCCACATTCATTAGAAAAAAAGATAGGTGTGAGGTCGTAGTGGTAGCAAGAAAGGCCTTCTGAAAATTCACAGCTACATTTTATCTCATATTGGGAGGGGTAATATGTTTTTTGGGGGTAGTAACTTTAAACGGGTGGTAGTAGATAAATTCAAATTCTCTCTAATTAAATTTTTAGCGGTAACTTTGATTGTGCCATTCAGACAATTCAAATATAGTTATTTTTAGACTGTAAAAATGCGTTAACTAGGTTAATAAGCGGGAAATTATTTGAGCGTGGGGTACACAGATCCATTTCACTACACTGATAACGGATAATTTTGAACGTAAGGCACAGGTCAACTCTCCCATTTATGGTAATAAGATGTCCGATGCCCTTGTGTATAAACTCACAGACAGATCGGTAAACTCATACTTCTTCTTCTTCTTCTTCGTTCGTCCTGAAAAGGACGGTGGTTGCGTTGTGTCTGTTTACGCCTAAGCTGTGATATCTGCACCTTTCGGTCGACACATCCGACTTCTGCACGGCATTTTTTAGGACCGGGTTTGCCTTCCCATTTCGATCCACACTCGCTCAGCCAGACTGCACAGCTGCAGACTGTTTCCAGGACCACCACGTGGAGGTGGAGTGCGGTCTTGACCAGCTCTGGTTCGCTGGTCCTGACGCAGGCAGTCAAGCTATGAGTCGCTGACTGCGGTCTCTATAGCTGCGTCTTGAGGTCCCAAACTCATACAACAGAGTGTTCAAAATGTAACCATCATTACTTTATCAGAAAGTACTATTGTCATAACAAGTAGAATAGGAAACACTTCTGTCATAAGTTTCCGCCGCGTACACGAGATCTTGTGCCACTCCCTTGCGACTGCGAGTAATTATTTTGTCACACTCTTATTTCTATAGTTTCATGTTTTCCACGTAATTCTCACTTTCTTTCCCTCCTGTCTCTTGTTTGTCTGTCCCTGACGAAGGCCTTGTGGCCGCAACGCAGGTTTTTCTTGTCCTTTCTGTTTGTAAGACGTATTACGTTTTGTGTGTTTTTGTAATTTTTTTTCATTCTATCATCTTCCAGTACTCCACTGAGTACTTTCTTGTCCTCTCCTTACATGCTTTAGTGATATCGTCCATGAGGAGTATGAAAAGATAAGGTGACAAAATATCACACTGTCTTTCTCCAATGGTGGTCCTGAACTCTTCTGAATTATGGTTTGCCGTTTTCAAATAATTTCTTGTAGAAGCTCTACACAACGTGGACCAGAGGTACTGCAATGTTTTTCTTTGCCAAGCAGTCTCAAAGTATTCTCCAGAGGACCTTGTCAAACGCCTTCTCCAGATCCAAGAAACAAAGATTGATCTCACTCTTATACTCAAGGGAAATTTCACTCAACTTGAAGCAGTGATAACAATGGTAATACTTGTAACCTGACTAATGATTTTGTTGTTGTTGTAAATCTGAAGCAATGATACCAATGGTAATAATTTTAACCTGATTAATGTTTTTTGTTGTTGTAAATCTGAAACAGTAATACTAATGATAATAATATTAACCTGACTATTGATTTTTTGTTGTAAATCTACAACAATGATAATAATTTTAACCTGACTGTTGGTTTTTTTGTTGTTGTAAATCTGAAGCAATGATAAAAATGGTAATAATTTAAACCTGACTAATGTTTTTTTTTGGTTGTAAATCTGAAACAGTGATACTAATGGTAATAATATTAACCTGACTATTGGTATTTTGTTGTTGTAAATCTGAAGCAATGATACCAATGGTAATAATTTTAACCTGACTAATGGTTTTTTGGGTGTAAATCTGAAGCAGTGGTAACAATTGTAATACTTTTAACATGACTAGTGTTTGTTTTTTTAATATGAAGCAATGATAACAAGGGGTTATACTTGTAACCTGACTATTTTTGTGTGAGTGTAAATCTGAAACAGTGATACTTACTTACTTAGTCGTTCCCCTTCTACCGTGAGGTGTAGAGGTTTGGAAGAGAGAGCGTCAGACTATCCAATCGGCTGTCTTCCTCCTGGCCTGGTTCCATTCTAGTCCTCTGTCCTTCAAAGATTGTCTAATGTTGTCCTCCCAGCGGACTCTGGGTCGTCCTGGGGGTCTGGATCCCTGGCTCTTTGTTTCCCATGCTTGTCGTGGTAGCCGATCTTCTCCCTTTCTGCAGACATGGCCAAACCATCTTAGTTGTGACTGTTCTACTTGGGCCTGCAGGGGGTGGGATTTTAGCCCATGACGTCTGGTTGCGGATCATGTCTCTTCTTGTTATTTCAACCACCTTCCTCAGATACCTCATTTCTGAGGTTTGGATCTGGCTTTTGTGGGTTGTAGTCATTGCCCATGACTCGCATCCATATGTCAAGACTGGGACATAGGTGGAGCGGTATACAGCCATATTCGTTTTCTTAGCAACCTCTCTCTTGCTGAGGAATCGTCGATTTATGGCGTGAAAAAGTCTCCCAGCTGCTGCTTTTCGAGTGGCCAACTCTTCTTTGATGCCTCCCTGTTGGTCTATAATAGCTCCGAGGTATTTAAAGTGGTCGACCTATTCCAGGACCTGTTCTCCCAGCTTAATGTGGTATCTTCTTTCTTCTCGTGATATCACTATGGATTTTGTTTTAGAGCTGCTTATGACCATCCCTCTCTTCTCCAGCTCTTCCTTCCAGTGTTGAAGGTTGGATTGGAGATGTGCCTCTGATTTAGCAATCAGGGCAGCATCATCAGCAAATGCCAGCTCTGAAATACAGACCTGTCTCATCTTCCAGTACCCCACTGAATATTTTCTTGTTCTCTCTTTACATGCCTTGATGACATCGTCCATGAGGAGTATGAAAAAATAAGGTGACAGGATATCACATTGTCTTACACCAGTGATGGTCCTGAACTCTTCTGACTTATGGTTTGCTGTCCTCACATAATTTATGCACGACTTGTAGAAGCTCTGTATTGCACGTATCAGAGGTGCTGGAATGTTCTTCCTTGCCAAGCAGTCCCAAAGTTAGCTCCAGGGGACCTTGTCAAATGCCTTTTCCAGATCTATGAAACAAAGATGGATCTCACTCTTATACTCAAGGGCCTTTTCACTCAGCTGTCTGAGTATGAAGATTAGGTCTTTAGTACTTCGGTTTCCTCGGAATCCGCACTGGACTTCATCCAATTGTGGTTCAGCTAGGCGTCGGAGTCTCTGCCCTAGGATTCTAGAGTATATTTTACCAGGGACACTGAGAAGGGATATGCCTCTATGGTTTCAACATTATCGATTTTCACCCTTTTTGAAAATCGGTGTT
This sequence comes from Oreohelix idahoensis, assembly GCA_024509875.1. Taxonomy (NCBI): domain Eukaryota; kingdom Metazoa; phylum Mollusca; class Gastropoda; order Stylommatophora; family Oreohelicidae; genus Oreohelix; species Oreohelix idahoensis. Next base: position 368,991 of record JAMPIV010004852.1, on the reverse strand, counting down.
ATTATGGCAATCTCGCAATCCTTTGGTATATCCTAGTTGCACCACGCTGCATGTAGGACCTTTAAGAGTAGTAGGTCGCCTGATGCTCCCATGTACTTAACCATTTCTGATGTTATACCATCATGCCCTGCTGCTTTGCCCATCTTGATTTTCTCCAGTGCTGCCTTCAGTTCTTCCATCTTTATGTCATCTTCACTACCATTGGTTTTCTCTTCTGTGCTAGTGGTTATCATTTCTGATGCTTTTCTTCAAGGAGTTCTGAGAAATATTCTTTCCATCTTTCCATTACTTCCTTTGGGACAGTAAGCAATATGCCTTATTTGTCCTTTATAAATTTGAGAGGGCATTGTTTGTCCTTCCTCGTGTTCTTTAGGGTTTTATAGAACAATTTCTGGTTTTCTTGCGCATCTTTTTCTAGCTTTTCTCCAAATTCTTCCCAGGACTTCTGTTTTACTGCTAGCACCTTGTTCTTTGCTTCTGTTCTGAGTATCACATATTCTCTATATTTCTCTATTTGTCCTGCTGTGTTTTTCGCTCCTAAGTATTGTTTCCATGCCATTTTCTTCTCTCTTATTTTTTCTTTGATTTGTTCTGTCCACCAAGGTGTCCTCTTTCTCTTGTTCCCAAGTCGTACTTCACCACATGCTTCTGCAGCAGCTGTCTTTATGATGTCCTTGAATTTAAACCAGAGGGTTTCCAAGTCATCAGGCTGTTCTTCTGTGTTTCTCATCGCTGTAGCAATAAGCCCCTGATATCTGGTCTTAATTTCTGACTCAGCTTGTAGGTCTTAATGCTTATTCCTCCCGTTCGTTTACTTAGTTTCTTGCATGATATTGGGCAGTTCCTAGGCTGTGCAATTCTTTCAGTTGTTCTGTTGATTGTAAGTAGGTAGTGATTACTTCCAATCTCTGGCCCCCTCCAGACTCTAGCATCCCGGACATATTTGAATGAGCTCCTCCTAACTATGGCAAAGTCGATCTCTGACTTCTCATTCTTTGTTGGTTCACATCTAGTGTATGCATGTGTAGCGAAAATCTGTGAAATAATCGCTAAATTCAGTAAGATTTTAATCCTATAGTAATAAATAAACCCGACCGTAAGTGTCTGCTTAAAGTCGTCTCTACGCCAGTATAGCGCTGCCTTTGGTGCAGAGGAAATGCTTATAAAAACGATCCCGCCGTAAAATCTAACACGCTTTTTTTTTTTAGTTTCGGTTTTGAGACATTACAATTAACGATCTGCCAGAACTGTGACACCAACCTACCGTCTGAATTAACGTTCGATTTTAACGTTAACGCTCAAATTAGTAGTAACTCGGACATTTTCCAGTAGCAAGAACGAAACGACTGTAATAATTAACGCCAATACTACCAACGCTTGGCAAAAACCCCTCTTCGCTCTGCCCGCGGGACTAATACTATAACCTCTCTGTTTGACAAATCAGAATATATAAACACACAGACAGTTTTCAATTCTCGCCGAGTAGTGTATTTCTGACGTAACCCAGACAAGTTAGTTATTTGAATGGAAAAAAATGAGAGAGGGAGGGGAAAAGATGGCCGACTTAGGAAAAGTTGAAATTGACGATTAACAGTGACAAAACTGAAAATCTAAACGACAAATATTAGGGCCATAAAAATCATTTATAAAGATAGCTTAGGATCCCCTGAGCAATAATATATTAAAAAATATATAGTAGTCTAATTATTAGCCAATATATTGAGATAATACTATTTGTCTACGCACGCTAAGACGGACAGACTGTTGTTTTCGCTCATTTATCCATTACGTTAGTGGGGGACGTTAGTTTAAAAACATGCATTAGAGTGATTCAAATCCGATTGGTTGATAGAAGAGTATAGGAAGTAGGGTATTGGTTAGGCAAAAAAGCTAAATATATTTTAAGACTCACTCCTAGAAGTTTGGAGTTTGGCTTTTGTTTTTTTAAATTTTGAATTGGAAAAGCTAGACCCTCGCTGATTGGGGCGGTCTGATAATATTGGCAAATGCAAGCAAAGGCTTGTCGCCAGTTGATACAGAAGTTTTTGAAAGCAAGCTGCGTTGAGAACAGCAGTGCCTAGAGTGAAATAATAATTCTTGGCAGTCTGGACTGGGGCAAAGCTAAACTTACCTTAATGCTAATGCCAGTCAACGTATGTTTGTGATATTTCTTTGAATTGTGGTAAGAATGACTTTATTAACCTTATTATTACAACCAAATTTGGTGTATGAGATACTGCTTGTTTGGGAAGGCGTTACGACTAAGTACAGAGGTCCCCAGAAGACTAATGCAGGGCCTGTGGTGTTGCACACAAGCAGTAAAAATTGACATGAGTTGTATAACTTAAAATGATTTCCACAGTTACCAGTGGGAAGGCTAACCCACAATATTCTATGGGAGAGAATCATTGTTGCAGTGTCAGAGGCGTTGTAGCCATTAGGGAAAAGAACAGGAGCACTGGTATGAGTTGTTATCTCAGAAGAAAATGTTTGACATGGGGTGGTCAGAGGGATCTGACCCTTTTCTTTTATTGAATTATGCCATGTATTAATTGTGGAATGTTATTATAGACATGTTGTACAGAATCATAACCTTGTTTCAGGGTTTTTTGTTCTGGTGCTACTGTAGTACCAGGACCCTGGTGATTTTACTAGAGAGAGAGAGAGAGAGAAGTGAAACTTTTCTGGACCAAGCGGTCTACTATACTATTCTACACCAGGGACTGTGTCAGTCTGGTCATTCAAGTGAACGAAAGGAAATTGTCAGCATCATATCTACTATCCACCTACAGTTAAGTGCCTATGTGTCGGCACTTCAACGGTCATCCACTGACTTTATTACCATAGACATAAAATCTTTGATTATTAAATAACTTTTCTTACTTACTTACTTACTTACTTACTTAGTCGTTCCCCTTCTACCGTGAGGTGTAGAGGTTTGGAAGAGAGAGCGCCAGACCATTCTATCAGCTGTCTTCTAAGGTCCTGGAAGGAAGTTGTCAGCATCATTCTACATGGCTGTTTCTTCTTCCTGGCCTGGTTCCATTCTAGTCCTCGGTCCTTCAAAGATTGTCTAATGTTGTCCTCCAGCGAATCTGGGTTGTCCTGGAGGTCTGGATCCCTGGCTCTTTGTTTCCCATGCTTGTCGTGGTAGCCGATCTTCTCCCATTCTGCAGACATGGCCAAAGATCTTAGTTGGGACTGTTCTATTTGGGTCTGCAGCGGATGGGATTTCAGGCCTTGACGGATCGTCTGGTTGCGGACCATGTCTCTTCTTGTTACTTCAACCACTTTCCTCAGATACCTCATTTCTGAGGTTTGGATCTGGCTTTTGTGGGTTGTAGTCATTGCCCACGACTCGCATCCATATGTCAAAACTGGGACATAGGTGGAGCGGTATACAGCCATCTTCGTTTTCTTACCAACCTCTTTCTTGCTGAGGAATCCACGATTTATGGCCTGAAAAAGTCTCCCAGCCGCTGCTTTTCGAGTGGCCAACTCTTCTTTGATGCCTCCCTTTCGGTCTATAATAGCTCCGAGATATTTAAAGTGGTCGTCCTGCTCCAGGACCTGTTCTCCCAACTTAATCTGATGTTTTCTTTCTTCTCGTGATATCACCATGGATTTTGTTTTAGAGCTGCTTATGACCATCCCTCTCTTCTCCAGCTCTTCCTTCCAGATTTGCAGGTTGGATTGGAGATGTGCCTCTGATTTAGCAATCAGGGCAACATCATCAGCAAATGCCAGCTCCGAAATATAGACCTGTCTCATCTTCCAGTACCCCACTGAATACTTTCTTGTTCTCTCCTTACATGCCTTGATGACATCGTCCATAAGGAGTATGAAAAGATAAGGTGACAGGATATCACCTTGTCTTACACCAGTGGTGGTCCTGAACTCTTCTGACTTATGGTTTGCTGTCCTCACATAATTTCTGCAAGACTTGTAGAAGCTCTGTATAGCATGAATCAGAGGTGCTGGAATATTCTTCCTTGCCAAACAGTCCCAAAGTTTGCTCCAGGGGACCCTGTCAAACGCCTTTTCCAGATCTATGAAACAAAGATGGATCTCACTCTTATACTCAAGGGCCTTTCACTCAGCTGTCTGAGTGTGAAGATTAGGTCTTGAGTACTTCGGTTTGCTCGGAATCCGCACTGGACCTCATCCAATTGTGGCTCAGCTAGGCGTCGGAGTCTCTGCTCTAGGATTCTAGAGTAGATTTTACCAGGTACACTGAGAAGGGATATGCCTCTATGGTTTCCACATTGTCGATTGTCACCCTTTTTGAAAATTGGTGTTATGATGGCAATCTCCCAATCCTTTGGTATGGTCTTGTTGCACCATGCTGCCTGTAGGACCTTTAAGAGTAATAGGTCGCCTGATGCTCCCATGTACTTAACCATTTCTGGTGTTATACCATCATGCCCTGCTGCAAATAACTTTTCTACAAGATACAAATATAAAGAGGGGGAATGATGCAAACACCCCACTCCCACCATTAGTTACCAGTGTCACCCAGTTTAGAGAAATACCTAAATATAATTTGATTATAATAGTCCTTTGTATGGACAGAAGATCCATTGTGTTATAAATATTTATGTAAATAAAACCATAAATTTCATTTTGTTGTTGGTCCTGACTCAGAAAATTCTGAATCAGGGCAAATAAATTGTAATCTAGTATATTACATAAAATTCAGCCACAGACTTCCATAAGTTTTCTAATAGAGTGTTAGTTTGTTTGTGGTTGTGGTATTGACCCTGTCTTATATATATATATATATATATATATATATATATATATATATATATATATATAATATATATATATATATATATATATATATATATATATATATATATATATATATATATGTGTGTGTGTGTGTGTGTGATAGAATTTAAATGTATTTGTAGTAATCTTACTTACACTACATTACACACTTTCATAACCCTAGACATTATAATTAGCTATCATACATACTAGTCAAGAATAGGTCTGATTGAGGTCATAAGGTGGTAGCAGAAAGGTACCCTGATAACTCAACACAAAATTTGTTATAATCAGGGACTTTTACAGCTGACCTCATTCAGTACACTAGGTCCATTGAAAGATAACATCTATTAACATCAAATCCACCACAGCATGTGTCACCGTTGACTTTGCTAGGAGCATTATAAATGCTCAAGCAGGAATTATAAGCGGTGATTTGGTTTTGGTTAAGGGGGAAAGTATAAAAAAAAGGTTTAAGAAATAAGAACGGATTTGAATAAAGACTATTTGTCTTGCTAAAAGGGAGATAAAATGAGTGAAATAATACTTTGATCAAAGGGAGGAGACTCTGAATATTAAGGTCAGGGGAGGAAAGTGCTTAATTACACTTAAGTAGATTTGGTGAGTTGGTAATTATGGTTTAGAAAATGTACATATAAGAATTGTATAGCAAGCTTTAGAGAAGACAATATAAGGTTAAGTCAAATTATGCAAAGGGAGACAACGGTTAATTACCTCCCTTATATGATTAAGTGAGTTGAGAGAAAAAAAATATGCACGTGAAAAGTTTACCGGACAACGGATAACACTTCACTGAGTTGTTTATACAGCGGATAAGCGTGAACATATTCCAGCTGAGTGGAGAATAGGAGGAACCAATGAATTTACAGTAAACAAGGACAGATCAGCTGATAATGATTTTATAGAGGAGAACACACTTGGACACGCTGGTGAGCGGTCGCATTTTTCGGAGGAGCAGTCCTGGTTAAGGACGTAGAGTGGCAGGAATGTGTTTTCTGCCAGGCTCAAGTTCAATTTCTGTGGGAAACAGAATGAATACTTCTGAAGAATCCTATAGACCTAGTTAGAGTAGTAGAATCTATTCACATATGAAAGACAAAGCTGTGTTTAAAGTATAGGCTTAGTGATAAGGGGTGATAGTAAGAAATATGAGTGTTGTGAGGATTCTGTGAAACCAAAGTAAGTAGATCCTTTGACTCATAACTTTTGATAGACATTGAATAGAATGATTTCAGAAGCTGAAATAAAGTATTACAAGGTTAACGACGCTTACAACTAAGTGAGCGCAGGATAATGAGAAATGAAGCTGAAGCTACAAAATTGAATATGAGGTGGATAAAATGAGACTAAGTAAGCATCTGAGAAGATTTACAGAAGAATATGGATTTAATAGCCGTGCTGGGCTATTGTGTAATGAACTTTGCAATATTGACTGTTACAAGTAAGATGAGTAAGAAATTGAAGGGTGATTGTATTTACAGGATGAAACATGCGCTCTCTAGCAGGTATAAGTATGAGGATACTGCAACAGGTGTACCCAATGTGCTAATTGGCATATATGAATTTTAAGATGATGGTATTTTGATTAATATGAGTCAAATCTGACAGGATTAGTAGAGGAGAGAAAACAACTCAGGAAAGAGTTGATGAAAGGCTTGGGAGAAGCCAGAATAAATAGAATAGCCTTAAGGGAAGAAAATAGGTATAAACCATATCTGATAATGTTCTCAGGTAGAGAGCTATATATATATATATGCATAGGTACATGAATGTGCCCAGGAGGAATGGGACATACAAGAGACAGTTAGGAAATGTTTGTACCTGGAATTTGTACCACATGCCTCTGTTATGATGAACTTCTGAGATGTAAATAAAATGTTTGTTTTGATGGAACGTTTCTCAAGTTGGGTTAAGTCTCTAAAAGGTTGTTGAGTGCTAGAGTAAACAAGATACTGGATATAAAGAAAATCACCACTATACGAAGTTGTCACTAAGTAACATCACAAGGAGGGATGGAACGAGTTAGGTTGGAAGCTTGAGATATATCATCCAGGAATAGTCAGCTCTGGCGGTGATGGCCAGTATTAACTCTTTAAGTCCCAACAGCCAGTATACTGTACTTCCTTCTAGACCCATTTGGCCCGATCAACAGTATACTGGCTTTCGTATCTCTTGATCCTTTCTAGGGCTGTTTTCTAATTTTGACAACTCAAAAACGCTATTTTCTTAAAGTATAGCCATCCATTTTAGACTTTTGGTTATTTTATGCATATGAACATTTTTAAAAATTATTTCCAAACAACAACAATAAAAACGCACGGGGTGGCCATTTTTGCTTGGGCCAAACCACTTTTTTGCTTGGGACTGAAAGAGTTAAGATATACTCTTACTTGGAAGATTGTCAATAGACTAAATTGACAAAATAGAAAATCCGACGACTAGGTCTGCCCCAGTCACCTAGTTCGTTGATTAACAATTAGTGCCAATATTCGTATACAGGGCACACAGTTACATAAGATCACCACGGTGACACATGTATGCGCTTATGGGGAACTTTGTGTTTCTTATGATCAGATTCTGCTCACTGCAGAATCTGAGGAATCGCGTTCCATTGTCATTGAGAGTATCTTCTCCATATCTTCCGATAACTCCACCCCATCTAGCATGGTCATTTCCAACTCTGGCATTGAAATCTCCGAGCATGATAATTTCATCTAGGCCGTTATCCACTGTCCTTTGAAGCAGCTGGAAGAATTCCTCCTTGACCTCTGCTCTTTCATCCTCATTTGGCCCATACACTATGACCAGGTTGATTATGGTTTCTGCTTCTTTTAGGTTTACAACCATAATGCGCTCCGAGACAAAGTTCCATCCCTTGATACTATCTTTTTGGTTGTTGGCAATGTAGCGAAAGGTTTTCCTAGTATGATAGTAGTGGTAGAGCAGAAGTAGAATCTCTCTCCAGAAAGTATGAAGTTCCAGTGCCCGAGAAGTACACTGGTATCACAAGTGAGTTACAGCTGTGAATACTCTGAGCTGGACAATAGATTTAGGCTTCAGAAGTATAAGATGCTACTTCGCTATCGTAACCCTATGTGATATTATAATTAAATTAGAAAAAGTAACTCAAAATTTAACAGTTAAAAATTTAACAAGTCAAATGAGTACAATTATCCAATTTATTATGTACATCTATATATTCTTGTAATGATAAATGGGTGTTGGAAGATGGTAAAATGTATGATTATTTACAGTTACAAATTAAAATAACTAATAGAAAAAGTCTTGGATTTACCTTCCCCTGAATTATAAAACAAGTTTGTCACATTATCTCTTCCATCTAGTTTTCATCATTAGAAAGTCGTTTTAGAACTGCTCACAGGATTTGTTGGATGGAAATATATAAACTCAACTTTATCCACGTCTGCTCGAGGTTCCTCCGACACACTGGAGGACGGAAGACTTTCCTTCAGCCCGCCCTATAACTACGGGGGACTAAGGTGTTGAAGTTTGGTTGACCTCTAGGCTTCAGTGAGCTGGATCAACTTCTTCAAGTCTTTAGTTTCTCGATCAGGAATGATCATAAACATTGATCATAAAAACCCTCTTAGGATTAATAAGCTCACGGTGAGACTGTATTGGCTTAACTTAATCTGCCCTGCATGCAGCGTGAAAATAGAACTTTTCTTGCAGAGGCTGTCCTCCAGTTTCTCACTCTGGCTTCTGGATTTGGTGTGTGATTTACAATGCGCCGCTCTGTCCTTATATTTCAGTCTCTCGCGCGTACGAGAAAGCAGCTCCCAAATTCCCCAAAAGATTTTAGTTTCATCTCCTGTTTTGAAGCTATTTGAATCAATCTGTGCTTTTCCTGTACTCGTTTTTCTCTTCTGTCACTCACACACTTATCTCCTTCCTTCCTTCCTATATATCATTTCCTTTTCCCCATATGGGGCTTTCATTACATATAAGTTTTATACAATTCCGTTGAGGCTTGTTAGTGTAATAAATTTTTAAAGATTATTAGCTAACTTTTAGCCTATGTGATGAAGGTGAAAAATATTAATTATCTTTAAAACTATTTATATTTGAATAATATCCTTTTGGATATAATTCCTAGCCTATCTCCTTTGTTGAGTTATATTTATTTAATATTATTCCAACCATGCGTTCTCCTGTAGTGAATAATTTAATGTCCAGTAATGCAAACTTTTAAAGTCGGCCATACATTCCTATATAGCTATTTCCTCATTCTTCAGTAATACTGTATGGCTTTTAACCGTAAGTCACATTTCCGCTGTCTACCAACTTCAAAGAAAGACCGCAGCGCTGACCTTGCGCTGGTGTGTGTGGGTGTCGCGTGGGCGTGTCGCGCTACAACAGGGATGCATCAAGCCCCCTTTAGCTTTTCCTCATCTCTTCCACCAGCTCCTCTTCTTTCCCATTTATACTTCTTGTGTTCCAAGTTCCATAAGTCGTAGTCCGTTCCAGTTCGTCGCCTTTAGAATCAGTCCGGTTTTCTCTCTTGTAGTTCACGTAATCGTGATTTAAAGCAAACAGGTGATTGCCCTGTTGTGCCTTTGCATGGTGGCGGGGCTGCCTCCTTACGGCCCCCATGCAGGCCGCCCTCCTCCTTTTTCAGCCGGGCTTGGGACCGGCCTAGGCGGAGTTCGAAACAGTGATAACAATGGTAATACTTTTAACTTAAAGCCTTTTTAAAAAAAAAATCTGAAGCAGTGATAACAATGGAAATATTATTCATCAGTCTTAAATATTTTTTTAAATTTTGAAGATATATGTAATAATGATAACAATATAAACAGCCGGTGAAACCTTTTCATGGGCAATGGGCGTGGCTACAGCGTGATTACGTGAATCGTAATGAGAGTGATGATAACATGAATAAAACCACAGTGATTTATTGCTCACATATGTTGCATGTGCATGCTCCTCAAAACCAAGGTACAGCGTAGCGAATGCGGTAAAAATGCTGATGGCCCAGATGGAGCATAATAGAAAGTGGATCCGACAGCGTGTGATGTAAACATCGTAGTGGAGTGGATGTGTTATTATGACGTATCTGAACAAAAGAGTGAAAATTAAAAAAAACCACACGCACACACACACACTCGCGCACACGCACAAAGCGTGATTCAATTATAGATAATTCCAAAGTAAAAAGTTTCCACATTAAGTCAACTACATTGCTGGTCACTTAAGCGTGTGGTGAAGTCGGCAAAAGATACTTTGCGTAGTTATTTACGTCTTGATGCCTAGCAACGCGTAACGAATTTAGCTCGGCTCTTCAGTGCGGGAAAACCCGTTGAACAGAAATATTCCATATAGACAATATAATTTGTCGAATCTGACAAGTAGACTTAGGCATACATCTAGGCGACAAATGTTTGGAATGAACCCACGAAGCTACCACAATAAGGCATCACGTGACCAGAATCTATGGAATATTTATTATATTGCTACATAACGTTATTGTGGGGAGATTATCATTTGGAGAGATCGAAACCGGACACAGCCAAGCAACTGGCGTAGAATTAATTGTATAACAAAATGAGGGACACTCGGAACAGTCATACTTATGCACAATAAAGCAGAGATTGTATTGAATCTAAGGAAGTTCGGTTGGAAGTACTATTTATCGTCAGTATGATGATATGATGAATTATAGCTGCATAAAATACGAAAACTCCAATTTTAATTGACATCATGGATTGATAGGCAAAGGGGTTGTGACTTAGTTGTCATCTCGGAGGACCGCGCGATTTCAATATACCGTGTTTCCCCGAAAATAAGACCTACCCCGAAAATAAGCCCTAGCACGATTTTTCAGGATGCTTTTAATATAAGCCCTACCCCGAAAATAAGCCCTAGTGCCCTACCCCGAAAATAAGCCCTAGTGCATTTCCCCGAAAATAAGCCCTATAGTCCGTTCGGAAATTCGTGCCCACAGAAAGCGTCAATTTTCTCCAAAACTTTGTTGTATGGACATGAATTTGTGCATGCACTCTTAGATTTTCCATGCAGTTAAGATTTTGCGATCATTACATCCACAGCTGTCGCGAAATTTGCAAAACGGCGATTTTCTTTGATCTTCTTGGAACATTTGCCTAAATCTGCCCGTAACATTAATTCTTACAGTAAATCACAACATTTGTGCGACAAGACGGTTCAAAGGCGTGTCCTTAATGTGTGATTGGTTGTTCACGTGATTTTGATACGAGGAATGATGTTCTGATAATGAACCATGATAGCAGTAAATCATCACGGAATAACTCTTTCAGTCCCAAGCAAAATATTGGGTTTGGTGCAAACAAACATGGCCACACCCATGTGTTTTTACTGTTGTTGTTTGGAAATAATTTTTTAAAATGTTCATATGCATAAATAACTTTGTTGTTGTATATGAAACTGAAGGTAATTGGATGTACTTTACTCTTGTGCTACAAGTATAAAAGCTTTCATTGAAAAATGATTAGTTATTCAAGGTAAATGGAGGATATGCGCTTAAAAAAATGATTAGTTATTCAAGGTAAAATGGAGGATATGCGCTTAAAAAAATCACTTTAAAAATCTAAAATAAATATCTCAAAACAGAAACACGTTCACTCTTAAACACGTGCGGTATTTAAAAGAATGTACTTGCAGTCGGAAATGACTTTGTGGGTAGTTATAATTAGAAACAGTCTCAAACAGAGGCACATATACTAAAGGCTTTTTAAAGTCGATTGGGCCAAGCGCGTCTAACCCCTGAGCCTTTATAAAGTCGATTGGGACTTAAAGAGTTAATCACCGCTTACAACATGACTGAGGGACCTGTAGTCCCAATGTCAGTTTTAAATACACATGGGGAGTAATTTCTGTCTAATAGTACCTTTATTTTCTTTGTTCTTATACCCATTACAGGCCATCAAATCAGGTTTATTAATTGTAATGTGTAGGATTTTCTTGATCTCTGCCTTTGAACTTTGATCTTGGCCTTGTGGTGTGATATAAAATGTATTCAGCTGTGAACATCTGATGAAGAGACGAAGGAAGAAGAGGACTACCGGAGCCTCAGGTCATGTTGTACAAAACGACTAATATGAGGCTGGGAACCTCATCATAGAAAAGACTTGCTATAATGATGATGATGAATATTGATGATTCTCTGAGCCTAGAGCCTGATATTGTAGTAATCTGGTTCAGTGAACGTAGAATCATATGCTGTAATCTATCTTTATTATTAGTAGCCACCTTCAGTCATATGACTATGAGAATGTGCCCCAGAGGTGATAGCCCTCAGCTGTCTTTTTGCCTTGTTTTCCTTTCAGCGTGTTCTTGTCTCTTCTGTTTGTTGTGAGAGCTTTTTTTCACGCAATCTGAGGTGGTGCCTTAGGGAACATCGCCACCTGGTACGATTGGCAGCTTCATCCTCTCAGATTGTTGGATTTATGTCCAGTGCCTTCATGTTTCTTTTGCACGCATCTTTGAACCTGAGCTGCAGTCGCCCAACCATTCTCTTGCCATCTGCTAGTTGTCCATAGAAAATATCTTTGGGGATGCAACCATCTTCCATGCGGCGAACATGCCCAAGCAGGCGTAGTCTGAGCAGTCTAAGCAGTATATACATGTTTTGAAGGTCAGCACATGACAACACCTCAACATTTGTCACTTTGTCCTTGCTATCTCTATTAAAGTGGGAATTTCAGTATAGGGCTTGCCATTTTTTCAAAACTATTGAGTTGAAATCAAGCAGCGATGAGCGTGTGACTTTGAAGGCTTTTCTTTTAAACTTTGTCTAAAATGTTCTCAAAATAAAGCAATTATGAAGATGAGGCAGTGATGTTAGTGTTTGTACAATCTATTTTTATCATTAGAATTTTTTCACTTTGACATGGCATTCACTTTAGTTAACTCTCTTTATATTATCCTTGAAATAACGTGGTAAGGGTTGATTTTGATGTCACAGAAAATTTAAAAAAGGGTTGTGTGAAAAAAGAAAAGGCCATGTAAAAGATTTAATTAAATGGTTCCATGGCAGACTTAGGCATGGCCTAGATGTTGATCCATCCAATAAAATATAAGGGACTAACTAAATTTGATAAGGGACTATCTAAAAAAACCTTTAAAATTGAAGGGTTATATTTTGTCATGTCATTTGGAACATTACAGCTGCATTTTTGCATGGAATTTTACTGTTGGATCCGATTTCTCGTATCATCCATATATTTCCCAAGAGAAAAGAAAGCTGGTACTTTGTTTCGGCATCAAACTGTGGAGAATCAGACCTCCCTGCAGAGAGAGCTTCCATGTCTTTTGATTGAAGAATCTTTACTCAAATGTAAATTAGGACTAATTAGGATCTGAATTATGGAGAACAACAAAGACATCGACAGGGGTTCCTGCTACAGACTTGTCATAAATGGTGTGCTACTCGATAGATAGAGAAATTAAAATTTCTAAGAGTCTACTGGCACCTGATGTATTAAAGAAGTTCCAGACCAGAGGAGACTGAAGTGGCGATGGCCAAACCAACTACAACTGCTGTGATTCCAGGATCCAGATAAGTGCAATATCTGGCCTGGGACAACTTATCACGACCCACACTAAAGAAAAATCTCCTGTATAGACAAAAACGTTCTCCAAAAGGGGACTAACATAAACAATCCTAGTGAAACAAAAGAACATTGGGATGAAACAATCCCCAAAATGCCTTCCAGTAGAAGTAGTTAAAGAACTAGAGATATGGCATTGACAGGAGGAACTTGAAAATTTGTAACAAGACTATGCATTCTTTGGGAGTGTTGGGTATGTAAAATATCTTTATATATTTATTTAAATTTATATTATCCATCTAAATTGATTCTCATTGAACTGTAGTCCTGACCAAAACAACTTTAGGCTCAGGACCAATAAAGTTTAACAAAAGAAATTTTAAATATAAAATTTAACAGCTGGGGTTAGTTGAGTTTATCATAGTAATTAGTATATGTGTATATATGTTTTGAAAGGTACTCTGTAACACAGTTGTCCATTGTTTACCTCAGAGACCTTCACAGTTGATCTCACTCAAGTACAACTATACGCACACCATTCTTCTTAACATCAAAACCCACCACAAATAGCACATTTCATCGCTTGTGCTGTGCTGTAACAAAAATTAAGTGCGCAATTTTTGAACGGATCTTGTAACTTTCCTGTAGAACTAATAAAAATTAACCCACACAACGGTAACAGTTTTTTATATAACTTAAAGAAGAAAATTCGAACATGACATGAGTTTTGTAAGGGCAAAAAATATATTAATAACTGCATTGATATCAGTAGGGCACGTAGCAAATTTCAATAACATCCGTCAAGGGGTTGCAAAGGTACAACGTTCAATGTGTGGGCACGAATTTCCGAACGGACAATAGTGCATTTCTTCAGCTGGAATGAGAGACTTGTTGCCAAATGGCCAGTCGGAGTACAGACGCCACTAGTGCGCACTTGATAATGAACGGATGTGGTTCATAATTCAATACGTCACTCGTGTGAAATAAAGAAGCAGAATTTTGGTGCCAGCAATTTCTCGTCGCTTTTGTGTGTGCCATCGTTCTTAAGCCTCATAATTTTTGTTGCCACACCTGTCTCGTAAGTCTTCAATTAACACTTGATTTAATGGTAGACTTAAGGGAATAATATTTTGACACCCATACAAGATGAGTGCAAAAAGAAAGAGCTATTCCGTCGATTACAAGAAAGGAATCGTTGAAGACTCCCGGGGCAAGAATCTTACGGCTTTCTGCAAAGAGAAGAAGCTTGATCTCAGAATGGTCCGAAAATGGCGAGCAGTGTACGATAACCTCAGTCAACAGGTGGAAGAAGGAAATGCTAAGAAGCGCAAGTGTGGATCAGATCTGCAACCTTTATTTTCTGAACTGGAAGACATCATCTGTGAATGGATTGCTGACAGGAGAGCAAAGACTTTGGTTGTGCGCAGGGCTGATATTCAAGCATTTGCCCTTGCAATGGCACCACATTTAGAAATATCCCCAGAAGAATTCAAAGCATCACAACACTGGCTGGATGGCTTCCTTCAGCGATATAAACTGTCTCTAAGAAAATCGACAACACTGTTCAAGCTGGAAGATACTGAAGTTATTAAACGTGCACTTGCATTCAAGTACTTTGTTGATGGCATCGACTTTTCGAAATACCAACTCTCCAACATGATTGCTGTTGAAGATTATGATAATTGATTTCATATATCTATTTTCGTTATCTTCATTTTTCTTTTTGCCTAGCTTCACCTACGCCTGTTGGGTTAACATAAAACTTCCTATTACTCAGAATAGATCTGTCTCTCTTTCTCATTTAGCACGCATTTAATGCTGGTCGCTATATTTCTTTGATGAGAGTCTTCCAGAGAGATACGAGTATTAGCTAACGTGAGCTGTAATTCTTACACCATCGCCAGAGATCAAATCGTTGTAGAGATCAGACAGCGACCAGATTTGAATAAATGTGAGTGGATATGGGGAACCTAAGTGGGAAATCTTCATTACCTTTACCCGAATCCGTTCGTTTGATAAGTAATAAAACACGACGAATCGGGATATCTAAAGACATTGCTCGCTGAATACGAGCAGAGAGACGAAGGAAACTCACACTGATTAGCGCTTTGTCGATGTCTGATCTAAGCGAGAACGAAGATCTTTGGTTTTCGGCTTTGAATTACGTATAAGCCGAAAACTGAACGTAGAATTTCCCGTAGGTGAGATGTCTGGTGTTGGGGGGGATAATTAACTATCTCCTTTCATTTTTTTAATATATATACCACAGAAATCTAACTCAATTCATCCAGTACCTCACAGATTCCTCTAGACAACTAGCTTCGATTCTAGAATACTTGTAAAAGTGAATTTCTTAGTAGTCGTTGGAGATAAGTCTTATTAGCTCGGTGTTGAAGTAAATACTATACTAGTAGTTTGAGTGATTTAATCTTTTAAATCGTCAATTATATTCTACTAGTTATTTTCTGTGCAGAGTGATTTATTAATAGGTCCGTTATATTATAGCTCTAAATTTTTACTGTGTTACAGTGGATAGCAGAGCAAATAAATATTTCTAGCAAACTCTTCAAGCTATAATAAAAATTTAATTAACTGCTAGTAACTAGTCAGATAATATTTTAACAAACTAAGTAAAGGCATTGATTCATCATGAGTATTGACGAAATATGTATTTATTTCTAATTCATGATGATGGATTCTTTTTAAATGACTAGAATTTATTTCACTGAAGTTTTTTTAAACGATGAGACTAGCTCTAAGCTTATAGTTTCTAATTTAAGTTAAATAACCGAAGTGGATAATATATTTTCTGTGTTACGCGGGGTAAGGATAGGATTGTGAATTATACTATATTCTGTTAAGTATTTGTATTTTCTTCCTATACAGTATTTGGGTCAAACCCTAAACCTTACTAGCGGCTTCCATTCCATATGAAACTGGAAATAAACTTTATCAAAGAACATTCTGATATAATATCGGGTTTTTTAAAGGTGACTTGTCTGGTCTCGTGGTACACCCAGAAAGAGACAGAGTACAAACCCAAATAATATTAAGAATAAATGATAACTGGACTTATAGCATATCCAGAGTTCTTTTCCCAATTTCATAAACATTCAGTCTGTTGTGGCTACCAATCCGAGCATTGACATTACCTGTATAACGACCACGTGTTATGAAGAAGATTGATCCTGAACCGATATGTTTACCTGGCATTTGATGTAACGATTGAAGATTGCAAGCTAACGTACACTGTGACATTTAGATCTCTTAATTATTTTACTACCTGGACCATAATTGAAGTGACCTTGATCAGCATCCTACTTACAAGAGTAAATCAAGCGTTTCCCAACATTTGATTAATTAGTCGTTGGAGAAACTGGGGCTTGATTCGTCAAACAACCAACCATGGATGGGCTGTGGGTGCCATTAACAATTGTTTTAGATGTGGTGAAAGCACCTTTGTAGGTAAGAGAGACTGAATTTTTGTGATCACAGGTTTTTCAGAGCGAGAGAAAGTGTGAGAAGAATAATTCTATTTGAATATAACCCATGTACTTATTTTGTATTTTCTTATGCAAGTTTTGCTAAAGCTGCTCCTCTATTTCACTTCAGAATAGATTAACTTATAACTCTGTTCTTTACTGTAGAGGGAATTTTAGACCATAGCGTAACAACCTTTGACTCTTTCGGGGGTTAATAACTCTGCTCTAACGGGATCTTGTCTCAACAGAGGGAGGGAGGATTAAACCTATGAGTCTAACTCTTTAATTAACTCATTAACCTTTATTCATTGTATTTGATTTTTGATATTCAAAGATTTGTTGTGTTGTATTCTTTGTGATAAATAAAACTTACATAAACTTTATTTACGTGTGTCGGTCAGCTTGTCCCAAAAGATCCCAATTCCATAGATATAGGTTTTACGTATGTGCGTCTAACTGTCGTCACGTATTTGTGTGTGTAT
Organism: Oreohelix idahoensis; assembly: GCA_024509875.1. Taxonomy (NCBI): domain Eukaryota; kingdom Metazoa; phylum Mollusca; class Gastropoda; order Stylommatophora; family Oreohelicidae; genus Oreohelix; species Oreohelix idahoensis. The sequence goes on along the minus strand of JAMPIV010004852.1, from coordinate 351,684 downwards.
AAACGTGAGCGGTTGAATATATATCTATATATTTATGGGGAAACTGTCTGATCTATAAATCTCAGTCGTAATCGATAGGCTGGATTGATTATCTCTCGAATCCAGGGACAGATTTTTACCTTTCACCATTTCACTTGTGGAAAATCTATTTCTTTACCTTATCTCTCATTGAGCTACCACCTGTTCTAGTCCTATTCAGGTTGGGCCAAAATTGATCTTAATTACCCTATCAAAAATATACGACAATTGCCATGGATGAAACTGCAGTTTTTATGGGCCTAGGATCTCAAACGACAAGTGATCAGACGGGTGCCTCGTCAATCTACATTTCGTCCACTGGTTACGAAAGTGCACGTGTTACCTGTATTTTGGCAGTTTATCTGGATAGAAGGAAAGACCCACCTCTAATCATCACTAAGGGCAAGAAAGATAACATTGAATGTGTTTCAGGCATTTATGTTCTTGAAACCAAAAAAGCCTGGTGCACAGCAGCAGTTATAAGGAAGTGGGTCGATTTAATCCTGCCTCTTGTTTTGCGAGGTGGTCAACGAGGTCTGCTAGTCTGGGATTCAGCCAGCACTCACCGCGCTAAAGACATGAAGAACTTCCTTGCAGAGAGAAGAATAGATCAAATAATGATTCCCACAGGAATGACTTCTTATCTCCAGACTCTTGATATTGCCATAAACAAGCCATTCAAGGACCATTTGCGCATAGAAATCAACGACTACATTGAAAATAGAATGGAGATAAATCAGCGTGGAAACTTTGTGAAGCCTAGTTTGCAGGAGGTCGTGACTTGGGTGAAGAATTCATGGGATAAAATCACTGACAGCTGTGTTACCAATGCAATACGAGCAGGCTATATGGACAAGAAATGCTCATTTAAGGAACGCTTTATTGCTGGACATGAGAGAATGGGGCCAATGGTTCTACGGGAAATGGAGTCGCAAGAAATTCAGGACGGAATTCGGGATTTGGAGAGTTATGACGATGTTCCAGAAGAAGATGACATGACTATATTTGAATAAATGTAGAATTTTGTACATGAATAAATGTAGATTTTTGTATCTTTTAATATAAGCCCTACCCCAAAAATAAGCCCTAGTGCATTTTTTTAAGCACAAAACTAATATAAGACCCGGTCTTATTTTCGGGGAAACACGGTAGTAAAAGGCACATAATCAAAAACCCACACAATCAATCCAGACCTAAGGGTCTTTTATGTTTGGACATGCGCCCTAATATAACCGATTAGGTTGAACGGGACGCGCCTCGCCAAAACTTTAAAAAAAAACAAACAAAAAAAAAAAACAAACAAAAAAAAACTCACACATCACTCTATGAGCTGACAGTCTGTTTGAGAGCTGAACTGCATCAAAGCCTAGACATACAAGAACGAAGAGAAACTGCTATTTTCAGACAGGTAATTTTTCAGCGACGTAGTTGTGCGCCTTAAGGTATGTAGATTACACTTATAGTTTGTAAACTGATATACTTTGCACTGGATTATTATCAGTGGCGGTTCCAGGGGGTTGTCATTGGGGGTGCTGCACTGTTCATTCATTTAAAATACTATACGGTACATAACACTCACAAATTGTGACCACCATGTAAAATATCAACCCAGACACAAATGATTAGTGTCTTATCTCATCTACAATCTGTCAAGAACATCTGAAAAGTTATTTTAAAAGTTTACTGCAACTAGGAGTAATCCTTGTCAGTCGAAGCAGTTTCCCGAGTTTCAAACCAGGTTACACAGACATTTATGCTGCTATTTCTCGTGTTTAAAATTTTCATTGTAACTTCCCTTTAATTACAGTTCATTGCCCTTGGAGCTGTCTTTCGTTGCAGCACTTGTTAACTCTTTGACTCCGCAACTATTTTTCACCCTGTGCCGTAATTTTCATTCGTGATACTGTAGTCTAAAAACCACGCTCAGAGCGTTGTTCCAGAGTCAAAGAGTTAAATAAATTCAACCCAAACGCAGCTGTGTATAACAAGCATTCGTTTATAAGAGGTCAAGGTCACTTGAACTGAAATCGTTCGCAGCACTCCACGATACGGTCTTAGATAATTTTTTTGTTGTCTTGTATTCAAGTTATTCAACCCTTCCGGTGTAACCTCAATTTTATGGTCTGTCCGGATTACGTTAGTAGAAACAGTATGCAGTCATTTTTTTATAGGGAGTGCTGCAGCTCAACAGCACATTAAAGAAAGCCGGCACTGATTATTATGCATAAAATGTTGTTTGATGTGTATTTTGTGCATGATTCTTTGTCGCTCTTCTTGCTAGAGCCGGTAGAAAGATTGGTCTACTTGATGTATAACCACAATCCTGTCCAGCCTTGGTGAAGCGAGAATCCTTCTCAGGGCTGGTAATGACTCGCGGATGAGCTATCAGCCCTTTTCAGAGCTGGCTTGTAAGGCTGAGCACAAGTAGTTCGTCTTTCTGTATTATAAGGCACTCCTTTTTGTCTATATGATTGATGAATTGTCATGTACGACATACTTTTCATGTTGACCTTATGACATTGTATGTAAACAAATAGATGGCACAGACAATATGACTACAAGCAAACAATCACAACATCTGAAGATAGAAATAAGACAGGACATGTGGTATTTGTCTGACAAATACTATACACTGAGCTTGTCGTGGTACAAGTTCGATCTGGAAGTGGATCCATCATTATCTTGCTTTAGCATTGAGTCTCATGAACCAGGAGTCAACACCTTACTAACGTAGACCACAACTGCTACATAGCCTGCACACTGTGCTGGTTGGACTGGTAGCCAGATTTCAACTGTGTGTCTCAGTGGACTATGACTGCTAGCTGGTCATAGCATTGCTGCTCCAAGGACCAGGAGCAACTCATCAGTTATGTGCTAGAAACCAAAGATACCACAACAAACGAACTACCTAACATTGACTAGTGATGAAAATAGATATTATGTGGTGTACTAAATATTTTGCACTGAAAAAGATTTATGCTGTAAATAAACGTTTTTAATTAAAATTTACGCCTATTACATATTCACTTGTGTTTTCAAAATTTTTTTTTGAATATAAAGTTTAATTTTATATATATTATATAAATATATTGTTCAATATATATATTTAATATATTAAAAATCGTATAATATAAATTAATAAGAATATATATATATTTTATTTAAAACCATAAATTTTATATATAATTCAAATACAATTTATAAATATTTGATATAAATATAAATTTATTTATAAAATAAATATATATAATAATAAACTGTATTAATCAATAATATATCAAGAATACATTAACATAATTCTGTGATTTCAGAAGAAGGCAAATCAAATCTGAAGTTATTGAATAATTGGAAAAATTTCAATAAAAATTTGTGTATTAAAAATAATTGTAAAAAGTAAGATATCTTAGAGTCATTATCTTGCACAGTTCGAATAAGGAGCCGGTTGACATTAGCGGTATAAGATTCTTCACTGGTTAAATATGCTTTGTTGCTTTTTTGTAGTCTCGTGGGGATATAATGAAAATTTTATAAGGTGTGGTTGATCCCATTTGAGGTGGGTGGGATTTTTTTTGTAATATATGACCGCAAACGGCTTCCAGGGTTAGGACTCTACGTTTTTGACCATCTGGGGCATGAAATGGGTACCAAGCAACTCTTTGGGGTGTAAGGTTAAGGCGTAGTGGTTGGATGATATAGTGGGTGAACCACATCAACCCCTAGTTGTGTCCATTGGACGTCAAAAAAAATAAAAATGGCCTTGTGCCATGTTCTTGTTATTATAGTCGTGTCGGATGCGCATCAGTGGTCGTGTTGATTTATTTTTACGGAATCCGTTAACCCTCTTAGAGGGGGTAGGGGAGGTGGGATTAGCGCAGCAGTGGGTTCCGAACCTATGTCGTGCCCGCTGCACCCCTCAGGGGGTGCCTCGTTGTATGGTCATTTCATATTTATTAGGGGTGTGCGACAAAAAGCCTAATAAACTACAAGGTCCCAAATAAATAACTTTTAATCTAGTCCCTCAATTTAAACCGACTTATTAATCTTTGTCAAATTTGAAGTATTTGACTTTTGGATTCCCTTAATATAGGGCGTAATGCGAAATTAAACAGCCAGGTGCAAGTCAAACATTTTTAGGTTAATGCGGGGCAAATATAAATAAGAAAAATTTAATTGTGGAACCCCTGCTTTAAAAAAAAAAAGAAGTGTATAATTTTTTGAGTTACATTTTTTGGATTGTGACCATTTATTATAACTTTTCTACAACGGGCTTCGTTGAACCATTCCGAATTTTCTACATAGAACCATTTATATTCTACATAGAACCATAGGATAGGTTCAGCGAGAGGGCAGCATAGCTACCTGTTCACTACTTCTATAACATCTGGACTGTCAGCCTAACAGCCCGATTTCATCCTGTGCCATCCATTTACCAGCTCTCTTTTCTGAGTCTGAGATACTTTTCTTTATATCAAGTACTGCTTGATATTATATATTATCATCTCTCATCTAAACTGACCATCTCGCCATAGCTCCTCTAGAAACCTAATGCAGTGTTGGGCTACTACCATATAATAATCGGATTTCCACAGATGATCGCCCTGCTGGTCGTGCACTGGGTGGGTGGTTACAGTAGTCAAAGTTTTTAGAGTACAAGTGGTATTGAGGTTTGGTGGTATTTCCTTCTGATTCTACCTTCGCTGTGGTGTGTGTGAGCAAGTTTACTGTTGGCAGAGTTGTAAATAGAAGGATGGTGCGTCTATTTTAGAGAGTCTTTATAGAATATTTTAGAAATCAAGCACAACGCTGAATTTATCAAGGCTGTTGTGAAATTTGCATCTGACCGCCCTTCTATGAAGAGAAAGATATATTAGCTCGTTTCTGAGCCCTCAACTGAATTATTCAGTAAAATATTACTTAAGTAGCTCTGTCGTATTTATATTTAAAATAACCGATTCATATGCGTGCACTTCTCTCTGTAATAATTAAATCAACTATTAATTTGTAAAAACATATATCCCACTTAATAATCAATTATTGTTTAACACGAGGAAATAAATAAGTGAAATTGGTTGATTTAAAAAAATTAGAGTTTTCTTCACAGAAAATGTTAAGGTGGTGGTTGTTTGGCTGGTGAGTTATTTTGCTGTGGCCAGATTAAAATGACTTAACTGGCTAGATGTTGAAATGGTTTGCTGACTTCTGCGTAATCGTCGACTTCTGTGGTGAGGGCACGTCCCAGGCGTAGTTGCATGGGTGAGCACTCCAAATGAAAATGCAAGCATCTTCACAAATTTTAGAAGAAACAAATGTCTCTGCTATGTACTGGTTTCCTGACGCTAGTCAGGCGCCTTCCCGCTGTCATTTCCACTGCCCCTTTTTTTCTCAGTAATTTTACCCTCCCTGAGCATAAATTATAAACCCTGTGGATTGGATAAAAAATCATTGTTACTCTCAGTTACGTTGATGAAAAATGTGATTAGACTGCGGAAACGACTGTTTCCAGGTTTACACATGTTTAAATTTACATATAAATTTATTAAGATGTTAAAATAATAAATATGTACACCCTGATATCATTATCATTCACTCCCTGCTCCCCTTGGAGCCTGGGGCGACCTCTGCTTTTGGCTCCCTATTAGAAAACCTACATGAAGCAGTCACCAGCGCTTGCTGTGGTGGTTCATGACTATCATTTTCATATGATGAGGTTGCCCTCCTCTTATGAACTTGTACAACTAACAGCGAGTTAAATATGTCAAATGTAATATATGAAATGATAAAATTGTATATGTTACAACTCACCCCGTATCGGGTTATACTTTACAGAAGTCTGGCACATGAAGACTTCCGAATAATGTCTGGCCACAGGTTCTGATGACGTCTAGCAGGTAGTCGAATATTACTTTAATTATAATCCCACTATTATCCTGTGTAAAGGTTCCAGGGACTTTGTGTCTTCCAGTATTATAAAGTCGAGTTTTCTTGCTCGATACTTGGTCCAATCCTCTTTCGTGAAATCCTACTTTTCTTCGGTCCTGACTTTGTCCGAAGGTGTAGTCTTGACTCAATGGAACACAGCGCTGGAGTCTTAACTCGTGCTATAGTACATGGGTCCTTTCGCCTACGCTCTCCCAGCTTTCTACGCGGTAAAAGTCAATGAAACGTAGTCTAGTTTAATACATTTTGGCTAGACTAAGCAGATTTAAACGTTTGACTTTAGTATGTACCTTCTCGCCCCTCACCCCTTCCTTCTCATGACAACCAACAATTTCAAACTTCTCCCATATAAGGTATTGGCACTAGCGCTATTTATATGACTCATGTCTGTAATACATAACAAACCCTTCATTTTAATTTAGTTATTATAAATGTTGACAAACACCAGTGCACCCGCGGTAATGTGACCTAACATCATGCCACACCCAAGGTACTTTTGCAGTTTATCTCCGGATTGCCAATACGAGAAATATGGGTACAAAGCTTGGCACGCGAAAGAAATATGCGCCTGGGTTTGTTTAAAGATAGGTAAGGTAGTTTATCTGATTGCTCTCAGCTGGGTTTTAACTTTGTCTCTATCCAGGATAGATCATGCTAATATAACAACATGAAACCTGAGTCATGCGTTCCAATATGAGAGAAAATATGTGTATTAAAAAAATAAATAGAAGGCACACTATAGAAAAAAAGACAGGTAGAACACGGTAAAATGGAGAGCACGGTCATTTTGTGACACTCATCTTGGACCTACTGCAGAGTTGTCCATGCTCAGCCGCTACGAGCGACAAGGAGACAGGAGGTGGAGGATTGACCAAGTTCTGTGAATGAAAGCTTTTCTGCTGCCTTTGTTTAGTACCGTTCTATGATGCCATACCGTCCTATGGGGCAACTCTATCCATCATAATTCATATCTTTTGCTCTTTTCCCTTTGCGAATAGACTAAAGGGAGCATTAGGTCACAAGCTGCAGCTAGTCGCCATACACGGGATTGTTCGACCGTTTAAAAAGCTATTGTGAACTACTTCTGATTTTCTGTTTGGTTTCTGATGGATTTGTTTGTTTGTTACGAACCATGGGGAAAAGATAGAATACCACAACTGTGCTTGGGTTTAGGGTGAGTTTTTGTTTAATTAGATTTGGATTCCCATTAGTGTTTGGATCTTACTTTGTTGAGAATCTATTTAATATGTATTATGTTTAATAGGGATTCCCCTTTCTGTACCGAAATGAGTTGTTGTTGGTTGTTTGGGTACCCCCGATTAACCTAATAGGATTGTTTAGGGTTGGTGGGATTTAGCTTATATGGGTAGTTTCCCCCCGCCCTCGATAGGGAGCTTTTGGAGATTTAATTTTGGGGTATGATTCCCTTTTAGGGGGTAAAAGTTTTGAGCTAGCTTGGTGTTTTTTTGGTCAGCGGTGGAAAGGATTTTTTTGCTTTAATAATGTTGAATTTTCTCCCATCAGATTCGTTTTCAACACCCATTATTGGGCGGTATTAGTTGTAGAAGGGAAGAACTTTGGGGGAGGGGATAGTGAAGTGGGTACTGGTCTTTTTTTGGTAGGTGAAAGTCTACTGTTTTTAATGTTTGAGCAGATAAAATTTTTATGGGGTGATTTTAGTTTCCCACTTTTTATCGGATTTAAAGCCCGTAATGTTATAAAATATCGATTTGGATCAATTTTTAATTTGTTAGAACGGCCAATTCTTAAGGATAGGTGATAGGTAGTTTACTTTTCTCAATTTAGTTGTAATCAATTATTTGGGGGTTTTTTTTGTGGGTTGGTGTTGGGTTAGGTTTTTTTTTTTTTATGTTTTTTGTTTTGTTATGGGTTGTTGTTTTTATGTTGTGCGAGTAATGGGGTTTTGGTGGTTTGATTTATTGGGAAAGGTATGTTTTGGGGGGTGGGATTTGGGTTTAGTGGGATATTAGGTGAATGGTTTGGGGGGGGTTGGTGGAAAGGGGGGGGGGGTATGTTGTTGGGGGGTTAAGGTGGTGGGAGGGGTTATTAAGGGGTTTGGGAGGTAGATATTGTTTTTTTTGGGGTTAATGGGGTATTATATGGGTTAGGGGGGGGGGGTATAATTTTTAGGGGTGGGGGGAGAATTTGGGGTTGGATTTAGGTGGTTTAGTTTTGGTTTTTTATAAGTTTTTGGGGATTGTTTTTTGTATTTTTTGGTTTACGAAAGTTTGATTGTTTGATTGGGGTTTAAATTGGGGGGGGTTAATGGTTTGTATTTTGTATATTAGGGGGTGGTTTTTTGGGGGAGTTTGTTATTTTTGTTAACAGTAATTTTAGGTGGTTTTGGTTTTTTAGATTTGGGTTTAGGAGGGTGGGTTTTTTTGGGTTTTGTATAGGTTAGGTTGAGGGGGGGGGGGGGGGGGTGGTTTGAATGTTTGGGGTTTTAATTTTGTTTTATGGGTGTTGGTAATAAGGGGGTTAGAATGTAGGTTTAATTTATTGGGGGGTTGGGGGGGTGGGGTGATGTAATAATTTGGTTGGAGGTGTGGTGGGGGGTGTGGGTGGGTAAGGTAGGGTTTAAGGATTGTGTTGGAAAGGGGTTTTTATTGTATGGCCCTTAAGACAGGGTTTTGGAAGGGTGGGGGTTAGTGTGGAATTAAAAGATTCGAATTGGTTTGGGAATGGGTTTGTTGGGTTTTTATAATGTTTGTTTGTGGGGTGGAATTGTGAAAGGTGTTGTGATGGGGTAAGGGGGGGTTTTTTAAATGGTGTGTTTATGGTTAGGGGTGTTTTTGTGTTGAATAGGGTGGAAGTTATAAGGATTTGAATTAGTAAGGAGGGTGTTTAATAGGATGGATAAATGATTTTTTGATTTTTTGGGATGGGGTATGTGTATGTAGGTGGGTTTGGGGGTAGGGTTTGTTTTAGGGAGGTGTGGGTTTTATAGGGATAAGGTTTTTTAGTGTGTGGTGGTATGTTTATTTTTTGGGTTTGTTTTTGTGGAAGTTTTGAAGGGTGAAATTAGTTCATGGGGTTTTTTGGTGTGTTTTGGTGTTATTGTGGATGAGGGTGGGGTAGGGAGGTATTGATGGGTAAAGGGTTTGGGCGAGTTTGGGGTGGAAGTTTTAGGGGGTATTGAAAGGGGGGTTTGTTGGTTATGGAGGGTTTGGGGGGAATTGGTGTAGGGGGTTAATTTTTGGTTGGGGTA